>OY720215.1:22208310-22275810 GCA_963082605.1 Rhodophaea formosa | reverse complement strand
CTAACCTAACCTAACCTAACCTAACCTAACCTAACCTAACCTAACCTAACCTAACCTAACCTAACCTAACCTAACCTAACCTAACCTAACCTAACCTAACCTAACCTAACCTAACCTAACCTAACCTAACCTAACCTAACCTAACCTAACCTAACCTAACCTAACCTAACCTAACCTAACCTAACCTAACCTAACCTAACCTAACCTAACCTAACCTAACCTAACCTAACCTAACCTAACCTAACCTAACCTAACCTAACCTAACCTAACCTAACCTAACCTAACCTAACCTAACCTAACCTAACCTAACCTAACCTAACCTAACCTAACCTAACCTAACCTAACCTAACCTAACCTAACCTAACCTAACCTAACCTAACCTAACCTAACCTAACCTAACCTAACCTAACCTAACCTAACCTAACCTAACCTAACCTAACCTAACCTAACCTAACCTAACCTAACCTAACCTAACCTAACCTAACCTAACCTAACCTAACCTAACCTAACCTAACCTAACCTAACCTAACCTAACCTAACCTAACCTAACCTAACCTAACCTAACCTAACCTAACCTAACCTAACCTAACCTAACCTAACCTAACCTAACCTAACCTAACCTAACCTAACCTAACCTAACCTAACCTAACCTAACCTAACCTAACCTAACCTAACCTAACCTAACCTAACCTAACCTAACCTAACCTAACCTAACCTAACCTAACCTAACCTAACCTAACCTAACCTAACCTAACCTAACCTAACCTAACCTAACCTAACCTAACCTAACCTAACCTAACCTAACCTAACCTAACCTAACCTAACCTAACCTAACCTAACCTAACCTAACCTAACCTAACCTAACCTAACCTAACCTAACCTAACCTAACCTAACCTAACCTAACCTAACCTAACCTAACCTAACCTAACCTAACCTAACCTAACCTAACCTAACCTAACCTAACCTAACCTAACCTAACCTAACCTAACCTAACCTAACCTAACCTAACCTAACCTAACCTAACCTAACCTAACCTAACCTAACCTAACCTAACCTAACCTAACCTAACCTAACCTAACCTAACCTAACCTAACCTAACCTAACCTAACCTAACCTAACCTAACCTAACCTAACCTAACCTAACCTAACCTAACCTAACCTAACCTAACCTAACCTAACCTAACCTAACCTAACCTAACCTAACCTAACCTAACCTAACCTAACCTAACCTAACCTAACCTAACCTAACCTAACCTAACCTAACCTAACCTAACCTAACCTAACCTAACCTAACCTAACCTAACCTAACCTAACCTAACCTAACCTAACCTAACCTAACCTAACCTAACCTAACCTAACCTAACCTAACCTAACCTAACCTAACCTAACCTAACCTAACCTAACCTAACCTAACCTAACCTAACCTAACCTAACCTAACCTAACCTAACCTAACCTAACCTAACCTAACCTAACCTAACCCAGTCTGCGTTCGAAAGCGGCCGAGAACGCCACGTTTTTTAATAGCTCCACGCTAAAAAATTCGTATCTCCGGTTATTTCACAGTTAGCGAAGTGATTCAAACGGTTAAATACGCGGAAAGTGACGGCCAAAGTGACCTCGATTGCCTCCTTTCCAAAATCGAAAAATTAAATGGTGAAAAGTCCGGAAAAGTGAAAAAGTTACAAAATTAAAATCTTCAAGTGCGTGCGGCGCTTAAACTAAAGCGGTGACCCCCAGATTTTATAGTGGTTCCTGAAAGGCTTCAACGAGACCTACACTTCGACACCCCCCTCTGATTTTTCCGACCTTCCCCCGCCGAGTAAAGGCCAAAAAAACAACAACCACGTGGCCACGAGGTCGGTGAAGGAGGGCAGTGACGAAGAATCCAAGGACATCATATTGAAGAGGACTACTTTGGCAGCAGGGAGGCACTCTCAGAAAAATTTTTGGACGTCTGGCTAAGAAACCATAAGTAATTGAAAATTATATTTTTAAATCCTCGCCAATCCCACGCGGTTTGAGACGCGCGGGTTTTGATGACATTTATAGCAGCAACTTAATGAGGACTCTCAACTAAAGAAAAAAGCAAAATTTTTGGACTTAAGTTTTGGGAAAAATTTAGAAAAAACTGAATTTTTGGTTTTTTATTAATAAAAATTTTATTTTTGTATATTTATATAAGATTATTAATTTTAAAATTGTCATTTGCTGTGTTTATTCAAACGCCGTTAGAATTTCTAGAATCGGCTGGAAAATAAAAAAGTTACGGCATTTTCAGTTTTTCCAAACTAAAATCCTGAAAGAAGCTGAAAACTGAAATTCTGATTAAGCAGTCCATAAGCCCTTGAAAAGCCGATTCTAGAAATATCTTTCTTTTTGCGCTGCGATTACTGGGGCCGGAGATATTCCAATTTTTGGACATTCTCCCCTCCACCGCGGCCATCTTGAAATATTTGTAAAAGTTTATAGAGTCATAACTCTGGTTAAAATTGTCGCAGGAGATTGGGGTTTTCTTTGGGGTACTTCCCGTGAAGGAAATTATCTCTCCTGAGAGTTTCAGGAGTTTTCAGGACTCTTTCAGGAATCTTCCTGAAACTTCAAAAACTTAAATCCTGGACCCCAGAAACCCCGATCTACCGAAAACCGCGTGTTCGTACGACCAAAAGTGAGGGAGATACGGGACTTTTGCCCCGCGGCGGCCATCTTGGTCCGCCATATTGGATGGTGCTGAATAACCGCAACTTCTAAACGGATTGTCCTACGACCACGCGGTTTTTTGTATAGTATAAGGTAGACAAAGAGCAGTATAAATTAATAGAGACAAAGACTCTATATAGAGTCGGAGTAGAGTGGACTTAAAAAAAAAAAAATTTTTACTGCTCATAAAAATTTTTGTAAATTAGTAAATCTCCCATTAGAATAAGACACCCCAAACACGAATACGTTAGGGGCATAAAGATTGACTCTACATTGTTTTATTTACTGTAATTTTATTTTTATCTTATTATTAGGACTAGTCATTAGGACACAGGTGCCTCCCTACCTATAATATACCCAGGTAGTCGGTATAGGCTCCCGGTAGGCACATTTTTAGAACAGGTTACGATTAACAATATTTTAAAACTATACAAACTCTACATTTAAATTATTATTCTACATTATACAACTTATACAAATTTACACTTACCTATACAACTTATACAAACTTACATTTTAAAAACACTGACGCATACTCCAACGATGACACTAGTACACAGCCCACCCAAAATGATCGAGAAAGATGAGCCTTCCAGACAAATCAGCGTTGGACGCAATGCGGGAGAGTCGCTCCCCGCAGAAGAACAAGGGAATTCGGTACCAAACACCTTAAACACAGTGACGAAGCAGGCAGGTCCTGCCAAACTAGACAAGGAAGCGTCAACGCAGGCAGCTAAAACCACCGCGCTACCGAAACCCATTACGCAGCCAGCTTTTCCTAACAAAAAAGCGGCGGCTGAATATTGGCGCGACGCTGCCATCAACTATCTGAATGAATCAAGGAACTTAAAAACCGAGTTAAAAAACGGTATTAATGACGCGGTAGAAAGACTCTACCAGATCGTGGACACTCTACCGTACGAAGGAACGTCTGAAGGGACAGAAAAAATAATGGACTCCACTTTCTCGGTCAGCCCAGCACAGGAGCACATCGCGGTGAACCTGGAGGAGCAAACTAGACTCCTCCGGGAACACAGCGAGAAACTGGATGAGCTGCGCGAGAGAATGGAGAAACAGGAGACCCTTCTCAACAAGGCAGCCTCGACGATCTCCTACGCCAGCGTTGCGGCCACACCGCACCACACTGCTGTAAACTCGGTAAAAACGAGGGGCACGCTTCACTCCGTGGTGGTGGCCTCAACAAACGAGATGGAGACCGGTGAGGATGTGTTGGAGAAGGTGCGGGAAGCGATAGACGCCAAGGAAGGGTGGGTGACAGTTGAAAAAATTCGAAAAGCAAAGGACAGGAAAATAATAATGGGTTTTAGGACTAAGGAAGAGAGAGAGAAAGCAAAGGGCAGGCTGCAAAGGGAAGGAGTCGCCCTCACCGTCGAGGACATTAAAAACAAGGACCCGCTTTTGGTTCTACAAGGAGTCCTAAAAGTCCACACGGACGAGGTTGTGTTAAGGGCAATGAGGAACCAAAACAGGGAAGTCTTTGCTGGCCTGAGCAGTGAGGACGACCGAATGGAGGTGCGTTACCGGCGGAATGCCAGGAACCCACTGACATCCCATGTGGTCCTGAGGGTATCGCCAGCCATTTGGCAGAGGGCCACAAACCGTAAAAAGTGCCACATAGACTTGCAGCACATTTGTGTAGAAGACCAGTCACCGCTGGTCCAATGCACGAAGTGCCTGGGCTACGGACACGGCAGGCGCCACTGCACTGAGACCGTGGAGGTATGCAGCCATTGCGGCGGTTCGCACCTTCGGGCAGATTGCGAAAGCTGGAGAGCAAGACAGCCCGCTAAGTGCTGCAACTGTGTGGCGGCAAAACAGCAAGTCACAAGCCACAACGCCTTCAGCCGAGACTGCCCTGAGAGACAAAAGTGGGATGAACTGGCTAGGTCGACGGTGGCCTATTGCTAAGGTTGTTCCAGGCCCAAATACCCCCTACCACGTGGTACAAGCAAATCTGAAAAAGAAAAAACTGGCAACCAACGAAGTATTCATAGAGGCAGCTAAAAACAAGGCAATGGCAGTACTCATACAAGAACCTTATGTGGGTAATTCAAAATGCATGCGAAGTCAGAAGGGAGTCAGATTATACCAGGCCTTGAGGAACGGTGACGACACAGTCAGAGCTGCAATCGCCATTATGGACCCCAATGTAAACGTCATACAACATCCTGACTTAACGACTGAAGATGTGGTCACAGTGGAACTCCAAACAAAGGCCTGGGAACTAACACTAGTCTCCTTCTACTTCGACTCTACCAAGCCTCTAGAACCTTATATAGAGCAGGTAAATAAAATTTTAAAACATCTAAAGCCCAAGAATGTAATAATAGGTGGAGACGCAAATGCCAAAAACACGTGGTGGGGGAGTCCTAAAAATGAACCCAGAGGAGATGAACTAGTGGGGGCCCTACATGAAATGGGGTTACATATACTAAATACAGGTAACATTCCTACCTTTGATACCATAAGGGGGGGAAAAAGGTATCAAAGCTATGTCGACGTCACAGCATGCTCAACGGAAATACTGGGTCACATTACGGACTGGAAAGTGGCAGAAAACCTGACGAGCTCGGACCACAACTCAATAACATTCAATGTAGGAATACAAAAATCAAAAGGCATGCAAATAGAAAGAACAACGCGCTTATATAACACAAAAAAAGCTAATTGGGATCAATTTCGACAGAAAATGGCCCAATTAAAACTAGTGCATAACATGAACAAAGAAGCAATAGATAAAATAACAAACAAAAAAGATATAGAGGAATTTGTAATGAAACTAAATAAAATAATCACAGAAGCATGCAATGATTCTATCCCAAAAAAGAAAAATAAACAAAATATTAACATACCTTGGTGGAATGAAGAGCTCGCCAGAATGAAAGCTGAAGTGGCGACCAGAAAAAACAGAATCCGAAATGCAGCACCGGTTCGTAGAGCAGCCGTCGTTGAAGAGTACCTGCAACAGAAAGAAAAATATGAATTAGCAGCGATGAAAGCCCAAACAGAAAGTTGGAAGGCATTTTGTGAGAAACAGGAAAGGGAAAGCGTCTGGGATGGAATATATAGGGTCATTTCCAGAACAACTTGTAGAGAAGAAGATATACCACTGGAAAAGGATGGGAAATCTCTAGATGGAAAAGGATCAGCGGAATATCTAGCGGAGACATTTTACTCGGGAGACCTCACGGAAAGCGACAACTTGCTCCATAAAAACATTAGAGAAAGAGCAAAAAACGTGAATGATGGCGAACATAACGAAATATGCGACCCACCATTCACCGTATCGGAGCTCATAACAGCAAGCAAGTCCTTCAACCCCAAAAAGGCTCCCGGAATGGATGGATTCACCGCGGATATCTGCCTCACCGCAATCCAGGATGACCCAAATTTCTTCCTGGCACTCATGAACAAGTGTCTCGATCTGCACTACTTCCCCGACTTGTGGAAAGAAGCAACCACAATAATGTTAAGAAAACCCAACAAGGACAATTACAGGGCGCCAAAGTCCTACAGGCCCATTGGACTATTACCGGTGTTGGGAAAAATCCTGGAGAAAATGCTTGTTGCCCGCCTAAAATACCATCTGTTGCCGAAATTTAGCAATCACCAGTACGGATTTATGCCTCAAAAGGGCACGGAAGACTCCCTCTATACCCTAATGGAACATATCAAAGCGAAAATCGCGCAGAAGAAAATAGTAACCATAGTTTCGTTGGATATAGAGGGAGCCTTTGATAACGCATGGTGGCCTAAAATAAAAATCCGGCTGGCAGAAGAAAAGTGCCCTCTTAATTTAAGGAGGATCATGGACAGTTATCTCACAAACAGGAGAGTAACGGTAAAATACGGCGGAGCAACAGCCACCAAAATCACAGAAAAAGGTTGTGTTCAAGGGTCCATTGCAGGCCCTATTCTGTGGAACCTCCTGATCGACCCGCTACTGAGAGAGTTAGAAGAAAAGGGAGTCTACTGCCAAGCATTCGCTGACGATATAGTGGTTGTGCTGGACGGAGACACAGCTTTGGATATAGAGGCACAGGCAGCAAGCACTCTCACCATGTTGGGGCGTGGGGTGAATGTAACAAGCTCAACTTCGCCGCACAAAAAACCAAAGCGATGGTGGTAACGCGGAAGCTGAAGTACGACACACCGCGCCTCAGCATGGGAGGTACGGCCATTTGCATGGCGGAGGAGTTGAAGTTGTTGGGGGTTACCATAGACGCCAAACTGACCTTCAACACTCACGTCACAAATGTATGCAAGAAAGCCATAGGAGTCTACAAACTACTTTCTAGAGCTGCTAAGGTAAACTGGGGACTAAACCCCGAAGTCACCCGAACTATATACTCAGCGGCAGTAGAGCCAATCGTATTGTATGCGGCTAGCGTATGGGCACCCGCAGTAGATAAAATAGGTATCCAAAAGGTCTTGGGCAACCTACAGAGAGGGTTCGCACAGAAAATCTGCAAGGCCTACCGGACGGTATCCCTAAACTCCGCACTCCTGCTGGCGGGAATACTCCCTCTCGATCTCCGAGTGCGAGAAGTGGCATCGCTGTACGAGATCAGGAGGGGTATCCGCCCGCCGGGACTCGGAGACAGGGAGATTGAGCGGAGGGCCAAGGCCTTGGAGTCTCCTCACCCCGCTAAACATACTAGCCTGGAGTATAAGAGTTTGGTAGACCAGGAGCAAGTTGACGCTAACAGTCACCACCAAGTCAACATTTACACAGATGGCAGTAAAATTGATGGAAAGGTCGGCGCGGCTCTGTCCATATGGACAGGGACCGTAGAAACCAAAACCGTAAAACTTAGCCTATCACCATACTGCACAGTCTATCAGGCGGAACTACTGGCGGTATGCGAGGCGGTGAGGAGAGTCAAGAAGCACAGCGCAACTACATTTGGTGTATACAGCGACTCTATGTCCGCTCTTCAAACTATCACAAATCCCGCCTCCCTCCACCCACTAGCTGTAGAAATCAGAGAAAATGCACATGACATTTCCCTACAAAACAAGAAATTGTCTTTGTTTTGGATCAAAGCTCACGCCGGGTTAGAGGGAAACGAAAGAGCGGACCAATTAGCCAGAGACGCCGCTGTAAACACCAAAAGGAAGGCCAACTATGATCTCTGCCCCGTGTCCTATACCAAAAGAGCGATTCGAGCCCATACAATACAGGAATGGGATAGAAGGTATAAAGCAGGAGAGACAGCCTCAACAACCAAACTATTTTTCCCCAACGCAGTTGACACTTACAAAATAATACGCGAAATCACACCAATAGGACCTATAACACAACTATTGACAGGGCACGGTGGTTTCGCGCACTATCTTTTTAGATTTAAAAGAAGTCAAAGCGCATCTTGTTTATGTGACCCCAACAAAGAGGAAACAGTTCCCCACATTGTAATTGAATGTCCTGTGTTCAGTAAAGAAAGATTTAATGTAGAGAGTGAAATAGACTGTAGAATAAGTATTGAAAATTTGCCTTATATAATAAGTAGTAAACATAAAATTAAGTTTTTGGAATATTGTAGAAAAATTGTAGAAAAAGTAAATATAAGAAATAAAAATGTATAAAATTGTAAGATGTAAACTGGAAAATGTTATAAAATAATAAAAGAAATGTGTACAGTGTCTGAACCTCAAATGAAATAAATAAAGAAATGTAGAAAATAAAGATACAGAATAGGCGGGAGACCCACCCGCAATGGTAAGCCAGATGATGAATGCTAGGCACGTATGAAGTATGGAAGTACGAGAAGGATAAATAAGAAGTATGGAAGTACGAGAAGGAGAAAGATTAGACTAGATAAAGGCTCCAATTACGTTGGAGGTACAAGAATTTAAAAAAAAAAAAAAAAAAAAAAAAAAAAAAAAAAAAAAAAAAAAAAAAACCTAACCTAACCTAACCTAACCTAACCTAACCTAACCTAACCTAACCTAACCTAACCTAACCTAACCTAACCTAACCTAACCTAACCTAACCTAACCTAACCTAACCTAACCTAACCTAACCTAACCTAACCTAACCTAACCTAACCTAACCTAACCTAACCTAACCTAACCTAACCTAACCTAACCTAACCTAACCTAACCTAACCTAACCTAACCTAACCTAACCTAACCTAACCTAACCTAACCTAACCTAACCTAACCTAACCTAACCTAACCTAACCTAACCTAACCTAACCTAACCTAACCTAACCTAACCTAACCTAACCTAACCTAACCTAACCTAACCTAACCTAACCTAACCTAACCTAACCTAACCTAACCTAACCTAACCTAACCTAACCTAACCTAACCTAACCTAACCTAACCTAACCTAACCTAACCTAACCTAACCTAACCTAACCTAACCTAACCTAACCTAACCTAACCTAACCTAACCTAACCTAACCTAACCTAACCTAACCTAACCTAACCTAACCTAACCTAACCTAACCTAACCTAACCTAACCTAACCTAACCTAACCTAACCTAACCTAACCTAACCTAACCTAACCTAACCTAACCTAACCTAACCTAACCTAACCTAACCTAACCTAACCTAACCTAACCTAACCTAACCTAACCTAACCTAACCTAACCTAACCTAACCTAACCTAACCTAACCTAACCTAACCTAACCTAACCTAACCTAACCTAACCTAACCTAACCTAACCTAACCTAACCTAACCTAACCTAACCTAACCTAACCAAAATAAAAAGAGAAAATAAAGAAATAAAAACCCTGTGTAATATCCCAACCTGTAAGAAAGTAAAATAAAAGAAA
The DNA here is from genome assembly GCA_963082605.1 of Rhodophaea formosa. NCBI lineage: Eukaryota > Metazoa > Arthropoda > Insecta > Lepidoptera > Pyralidae > Rhodophaea > Rhodophaea formosa. Next base: position 22,266,305 of record OY720215.1, on the reverse strand, counting down.
ACAAAAAAGATAGATAGATAGCGTAGCAAATAGATGGGAATCCCACCCATAAAAGTAAGAAAGATGCATGAAAGAAAGAAACCGTATGTAGAATAAAAGTACGAGAGGCATACTAGATAGAACTGGAATGAAAGTTGGAAGTTAGAATAGACTCCGATAACGTTGGAGGTAGAAGTAAAAAAAAAAAAAAAAAAAAAAAAAAAAAAAAAAAAAAAAAAAACCTAACCTAACCTAACCTAACCTAACCTAACCTAACCTAACCTAACCTAACCTAACCTAACCTAACCTAACCTAACCTAACCTAACCTAACCTAACCTAACCTAACCTAACCTAACCTAACCTAACCTAACCTAACCTAACCTAACCTAACCTAACCTAACCTAACCTAACCTAACCTAACCTAACCTAACCTAACCTAACCTAACCTAACCTAACCTAACCTAACCTAACCTAACCTAACCTAACCTAACCTAACCTAACCTAACCTAACCTAACCTAACCTAACCTAACCTAACCTAACCTAACCTAACCTAACCTAACCTAACCTAACCTAACCTAACCTAACCTAACCTAACCTAACCTAACCTAACCTAACCTAACCTAACCTAACCTAACCTAACCTAACCTAACCTTTTTTTTTTTTTTTTTTTTTGTGTCAGGATGAAAAATGCCGTCGCATACCACTCTACTGCGGGGACAGCAGAGTGGTTATGTGGGACTCGAACCCACTAAAAAACACCCTGGTGTACCTCATGTCGCATTAGTGCCGAGGGCGCAGGGTCACCTGACCGAAGTCTGGCATTCTACTGCGTCTCGACTGCGATTACCTGCATCCAGGTCCCTCTTTTACTTATGCCACTTTTAGAGTGCACGCGGGTACACGCGCACGCAACCTCTTCAGCCTATGTGGAGCGACAGACTAGACCCCGAGTCTGTCGCTCAATGGCTATTGTTATGGCGGTATGTGGCGGTTATAGTCCCGCCGTGTCCGTCCAACTCTACGGCGTCGGATGGCCAACGTTGTTGTGGCTTCGCGCTCGCGCTCTGCCGATTCTTTGGCTTCCATCACTGCCTCACAAAATGTCCTCACTGCATGCCAGCCAACCCTAGACGAGACCATCACTAAAAATAAGGCTCGAAGGGACAGATCCACTCCTATGACGTCCGTTAGTATAGAACGTTCGTTCTCCCATGCCGAGCACTCCATGACGGTGTGTTCAGCGGTGTCCTCAATGCCGCCGTCGCAGTGGTGGCAGTCGGTTGTTGGCTCCCTACCGGCCACCTGACACAGGTACTTACCAAAGCATCCATGCCCAGTTAAGACCTGTGTCAGTCGAAACGTGAGAGCGCCGTGACACCGATCCATCCACTGGATAAAAATTGGACAGACGGCTTCCAACGTCTTACGGCCGGCACTTTCATCTGCCAGCCTATCCTGCCAAATATCCAGAGCGTCAACCCGGAATTGACTCCGGCGTGCTTCTACCTCTTTGGGCGTAGGTCTGTGGTTCCGCGCCCGTGCTTCCTCGCGCCAGAAAAAGACGGCAGCCAACGTTCTCCCTTCAAGGTCCCAAGGGAGTGAACCAGCCAATACACACGCCGCACTGTGGGAGATTGTGCGGTATCCTCTTATGACCCTAATGGCCATTACCCTTTGTGACGAATTAAGAAGGGCGATACTTCGTCTATTTAGTGTCTCAGCCCATATAGGGGCGCCATATAAAGCCATCGACCGCACGATCCCCTCATAGAGACGGCGGCAGGACGCCTTTGGTCCCGCAAGATTGGGTAGTAAACCACCCAGGGCCAACGCCGCGGTTCGCAGCTTAGGCACCAGCATCTGGAAATGGGCAGTGAAATCCCAACGACTGTCAATTATCAACCCGAGATACTTCATACTTTTCTTGATTTCGATGATGACTCCACCGACCACTATACTCGCTCCTGCAGGGGTTGCCTGACGAGCCCCATGGAACAAGAGAGCCTCTGATTTCTCAAGCGCCACCTCCAGGCCAAGCAGCTTAATGCGCCGCACAACGTCAGCCACCGCAGCGGTGGCACGCAGACTTGCCTCTCGATATGTTTTGCCTTCGATTGTTATAAGGGTGTCGTCTGCGTAGCAAGTTAAGTATACTCCAGGCAAATTTGCACCTCGCAGCACCCAGTCGTAACCAATGTTCCACAGGAGTGGACCAAGAACCGACCCCTGTGGAACACCGCACGACATTGCCCAGGTGTGCCAACCATCTTTTGCAGAGTACTCAATCCGCCTTTCAGACAGATAGGATTCCACAATATTTTGCAGGTATGGGGGTACCCTATGGAACTGCAGTGCCGTCTTTATACAGGCCCAGGGAAGAGTGTTAAAGGCATTTTTAATGTCCAATGAAACAGCCAACACCACCTCCCCCCGAGCTCGTGCATCGTCTACAAGAGATCTCACTCGCAGGATCGCGTGAACAGTGGACCTCTCCCTCCGAAAGCCAAATTGATTATCGGCCAGATCAGGGCCGACCGCACCAAGGTGTTTAATAAGGCGGGTCGCAATAATTGCCTCAAATAGTTTGGCCGTTTCACTTTCTAGTACGATTGGCCTGAACGCCGACGGAGAATCTAGCGAACGGCCCTCCTTTGCCAAGAGAATCAGCTTCCCAGTCTTCCACTCTCTTGGGAAATGTCCCACCTCCATGCAGGACGAAAGAAGTGCGCGGAATCTGGGTCCTAAGTGCTTCAGGGCCAAGACCATTGCGCGACCTGGGATGCCATCCAATCCAGGGGCTACGTTCCTATTCTGAATTCGAAGGATCGCTGCACCCATTTCCGCCTCTGTCACTGTGCATGCATCATTGTCTAGTACGGGCACGCTTCCCAATGGGCAAGCCATTGGTGGAGGAGTGTGGGTACTTCTGGCTGGAAACAACGTCGACACCACCTGGCACAAAAATTCAGGCTGAAGGGTTTCCGTCAAAGGAGGAGCCCAAGGACGCAATTTCCGTCTCACCATTCGATATGGCCTTCCCCAGGGATCATTATCCAGCGTGGCGAGCAGTTCCTCTCTGGATTTGTCCTTTGCAACAGCAATGGCCTTACGCAGGGCTCTTTTGGCCTCTTTATATGTGCTATGCAATTGTTGCTCTGCCATTTCGTCCCTAGGGCGTCTCCTTCTTTGCCTCGTATATTGGCGTCGTGCCGTGCCACATGTAGAACGTAGCTCAGCGATTTCTGTAGACCACCAATATACCTGCCTCTTTTGAATTGGAGGCCCAGCTCGGGGCATTGATGCGTCACAAATACATGTTAAAGCCTCTTGGAACCAGACTACTTCCGCATCTATGCTATCTGGGGGGTCGGGGATCTGCGCCCAGCTTTGTACCAAAGCGGCTTCTTCCAACACCTCTTTATCCAGTCGTTTTAAGACCCACCTTGGTCCCCCTCTACTGACACTATCCGATCTAAATTCAAAGGACGTGACTTCAGATGTGGAGACACTGAAGCGGATATATTCGTGATCCGACAGTGTCTCCACGTCCGGTACAACCTCCCAATTCTGTACACGATGTGCAACTGTCGAAGAAGCAAAAGTTACATCTACTCTTGAGCTGCCTTGAGGGCGTACGCATGTTGGTCTCGTTCCTCTATTTGAAATTGAGAGGCCACAAATAGTTAGCCACTGCTCAACTAGTATGCCCCGGTCGTCTGTATCACGAGATCCCCAAGCCATCGAGTGGGCATTGATGTCCCCAGCCATCAAAATGGGGCGAGGATGGTACTGCCTTATAACAGCCCCTACCTCATCCAAGAAGGTCTCAAATTCTGCTAGGGGTCTATTAGGAGAAAAGTACACCGACACAATAACAATCTCCCCCAACAGTGCTGAGACACATCCAGGCCTCCTCATCACGTATTGTGCCTTCATTGATCCATCAAGTACTACTATGGCTGCAGTATTGGCGCTGTCGGCGATCCAGTTGCCCCTAGATGGAACAAAGTATGGCTCTGCTATAACCGCAATTTGTATAGACCACTGCGCCAAGCTTTGCATGAACAAATCTTGAGCCGCAGCGCAGTGGTTTACATTCGCCTGGAGGAAACGTAGTGAGGCCATACTATTGATTGGCGGCTTCTGACGCCGTCTCTGCCCTGGTCAAATCCGTGTCCATGGGGCTGGCTGGCTGCTGGGTCTGGCCCAAGGCACCGCCTTTCCTTCCTTTTTTGACTAGCGGTGCCTTACATGCACTGCTGCCTAGTCTATGGTCTGCGGGTTTGTTCGCTGCCTTGCAAATCGCGCAGTTGGGAACAGCCTCACAGCTACCAGCTTTATGACCGGCTTCTCCACACCGGTAGCAGGCATCACTTCGATCAATCTCAGCCGTGCACTGAGCCCTGACGTGACCATTCTGCAAGCACCGATAACATCGCCTTGGCTGCGAGTGTAACAGCTTTACTGAGGCAGACACCCAGCCCACAAGAAGTCTTCTTTCTTCTGCTATTTTCTTTGCAGCTGTTGCGGGGCAGGTTACAAATACCTGGCTTTTACCAAATGAGTCTACCCGGATGCTACTCATTTTGGCCGACTCTCTCGAGCATTGCCCTACACGGGCGACTGCTTCTAACACATCTTCCGAACTGACCGCATCGTCAAGGCCGCCAACAATTAGGGTTGCACAAATCTCTGGCCTCGAGATCTTAACATCACTACCATTAAGTGCTCCGCGTAGCTTGTCAGCAAGGGCATCCGCTTTCTGCCCGCTAGCAGTTCCGGGCAGTTCAAATACGGCAGCACCCGTGGCCGCTCTTCGAAAACGGAGGCCTGATATATCTAGTTCAGCCAACCCCACCTTACTTTTGGCCTCAGTAAGGACATCTTTGTACGTGATACCGCGCTTTTCAGCTTCAGGCTGTAAGGTTAAAATTACAGCCGAAGACTGCGGCACTCGCACTTTTGCAGCCCGACGTTTGTTCTTCTTTGCATTGGTGCCCTTTGAACTGGGCGTCTTGTTCGTCGCCTTATTTTTCAGAATACGACCTCCTTTTCCCACGTCCGTCCATTCTGATGGTCCTTGAGAGGACGACGGTCCAGCAGTAGGCTGCTGGGTTGTAGGAGATGCTGCAGAACTGGTCTGCTGGCCTGGGGAAGCTGCAACAACCTCCTTGTTACCCTGCCTCCTGGAGGATTTGCCCTTTCCTTTTCCTTTACCCGGAGTGGGTTCTGGAGGAGGAGCAGAAGGAAGAACATCTGTCTGACTTATTGCTACTGGCATGGTTGGAGCTGTGTAACCAGCAACGGCCTCACTCCAAGTCTTTTTTCTATCGGCTGCTAGTGGAGGCCGAAGGCGTTTCTCTGGTAGCAGGCGGTCCTGGATACCCTCCAACTTGGCATCTACCATAAAACCCGTCTTTCTGAGGAGGTCCGCCATGAACTGCTCCAGGTCAGCTCGAGTGACAGGATCATTAGTTTGCCTGTTTTCTACCTCAGTTTGTTTTTGAGCCGATACTTCTATTTGAATAGCTGTCATCTGTTTGCGGAGCTCCTGTACTTCTAAGCTAAGGCGACGGTTTTCTGCTTGGAGTTGAAGGGTTTCTTCTGACTCCGTTCGCCCTCGCATGACCTCAACAGCCTCTGATATAGAAGTTGAAGCGTCTTTTAGACACTTAACGAAGCCTCCTTTTAAATTTTTTGACCTTCTTGCAATACCCAAGATGATGTCTACCGCATCCTGAACTTGTTTTGCCAGGGCCTCACTAGGCAAAGACTCATTCGCCTCAACTCGGTTTGCTTTTCTGCGCGTCACTTTTCTTTGGCGAGCTTGCTCAGCCATCTCATCTATTTCTTTTTCTGCGACCAGTTGGTCTGCTTCCCTCTTAGCTGCCGCAAGTTCAGCCTTTGTTTTAGACAAACCGGTATTAGCCGGAGAGCCTGCACAACTCCGGGCCTCATCCTCGACACTGGCAACGGGTGGCACCTTCTGGTTGCCGTTGCAACCACGTTTCGTACGACGCGGCCTTTTGTTACGCCATATTCCCTCGGATTCATCAGAATCAAACACAAAGCTCTGACCAGAGCATATAGAGCCCATTTCGGACTTCTCCTCACAGTCTGTGAAGAACACTTCACTATCCTCTATTTGACCTTCTCGGTCACTCCTAGCTAACGTCGGTTTTTTTAAATTGGTTTTTATTAGTAGAAACTTCCATAATAGATCCCACGAGTATGGGGGAATTATACGGTCACCCCGGGCGGTGCCCCCTGCACCCGGGGAAGCCTACGGGGTAACCCACCGAGGTGTCGGCCTGTTCCTCGGCGGGAGAAACGCTTGTGGTTGGCCTACCTCCCAACCATGCATCCCATCGCGGCGCTTCCAATGCTTGGGATTGAGGGTGATTTTTTATAGAGGTTGTCTTCCTCGCGGGCCGGGCGGTTAAGCCAAGCCCCTCGGTCCCATGGGAAGACCCACTGGGATTACGAGCTCGACCATTTGCCCAGTTTCCTGGGCCAGTCACCTACCACTATCGGCTGTCACTGACTGCTGCCAGCTGCCAAGCCTGCAGTAGCCACGGCGAGCAGGAGCCCAAAGGGACCCCGCTTTCGCCCCACGCACGTCTGCACAGCTCTGGAAGCAGAGCTGTGAGAGCGCGTCTCGGCAGGATATTCGTCCACTCCTACCTTCCTGGTTCCTCTTAGCTTCACCGCTAGAACGCGGCTACTGAGCCCCCCCATCACGACAAGATGGGAACCAATCGGGGGGGAACCTAACCTAACCTAACCTAACCTAACCTAACCTTAACCCAACCCATGTGAACAGGGACATAGCATGTGTAACCCTAATAATAGGGTCCTTCGAACTGGCAGTTATTAGTGTGTATTTTGAGGGTACAGAGGATCTTTCGGCGTCTTTGTCGACTCTATCTCGCATAGTAAATGAACTTGAAACGAGGAACATCATCATCGGCGGAGATTTCAACGCTGAAAGCCCATGGTGGGGATGCGATGCTGAGGACGACAGGGGAGGGATGATCGTGGATTTCTTTGCCCAATTTCAACTGAACGTTCTAAACGAAGGATCTACCCCAACATTTCATACTGTGAGGAACGGAGTGACCTATGAGAGCATAGTAGACGTCTCAGTGTGTTCTGACACGCTATTTGGCAAAGCAAAAAACTGGAAAGTAAACACAGAAAATGCGGGCCTTTCAGATCACAGGCCGATAACATTTAACATACCTCTTCTTGTGGGAAGTCATGCTAACTCACAAACGGCATCCACCAGAAAATTCAACACCCAGAAGGCAAACTGGTCTAAGTTCCCGCAAGCTCTCACGGAAAACCTGTTGAGGAGAGGAATCACAGTCGAAGCTGTCGAAGACCTAGGCAACTGCGAGGAAGTTGAGGAAATGGCACAGAAATATACGGAAGCCATTGTAGAAACGTGCGAAAAAGTCATCCCCAAACTTTCATGCAATAAGAGAGCCAAGAAGAGCCCATGGTGGACAGAGGAGCTGACAAATAAGAAAAATGAGGTAATAAGGCTAAGAAGTAGAATTAAACGAGCAAACCCAAGGAGGAAACCTTACGTAATAGAAGAGTATTGTAAAGCTCGTACAAACTATAAGGAAGCTATTGAAAAAGCCATTACAACTAGCTGGAAAGATTTGTGCACTCGGCAAGAACATGAAGACGTCTGGAAGTGTGCCTACAGAATTATCAAAAGATGCGCTAGCAAAGGAGCTGCTGAAAACAGACTGCTGAGAGACCCTGTAACACACGACATCCTAAATGCTCAGTCTTCAGCGGAGCTCTTGGCTAATACATTTTACCCATCAGACGATTGCGAAACAGATACCCCAGAGCATGATAGAATTAGGACAGAAATAGATTCTAAACTACAAAACCTAGTGAAAGGGAACGACTCACACGGAGAACCATTTACAGAACTGGAGGTGGAAACTGTCCTTAGAGAAATGAACCCAAAAAAGGCACCGGGGGAGGACGGCCTTACATCCGACATTTGTGGTGCAGTCTTCAAGGCAACGCCTACTCTTTTGGCCTTATACAATGCATGCTGGCGAATAGGATGTTTCCCAAAAATTTGGAAGAAAGCAGCCATAGTAATCATTCCAAAACCCGGAAAGACAGACTATTCGCAGGCTAAAGCCTACAGACCAATTGGCTTGCTGTCTGTTCTCGGGAAAATTCTCGAAAAACTAATTACGAACAGACTCACATGGAAGCTTATGCACGAGGAAAGACTAAATCCTAGGCAATATGGCTTTGTTCCACAAAGAAGTACGGAAGACGCTTTGTATGACACCATGAACATGGTTAAAGATGGACTGCGAAGGAAAGCTCTAATAGCTCTAGTTTCCCTTGACATCGAAGGCGCATTTGATAACGCATGGTGGCCAGTTATCTTAGATGAACTAATAAAAAAAGGAGTTGACCCACCCACTCTGTGTATCCTGGCAAATTATCTAAAAGACAGAAGCGTCGCAGTAAAATATTTGTCGCATACCGCAATCCGCAACACTGAAAAGGGATGTGTACAGGGGTCAATCAGTGGACCATTACTATGGAATATTCAGCTGGACCCACTGTTGAAAGACGCTGAATCTCTTGAAGCGCACGTTCAAGCTTTCGCTGACGACATCCTGATCGTTGCAGAGGGACAAACTACACAGGAACTCGAGCGAAGGATCAACACGGCTCTGGAAACTGTCGCGAACTGGGGAAAAAGGCACAAAATGAGGTTTGCTCCAGCAAAAACTCAGGCCATACTTGTGACAAAAAAGCTGAAGTATGTTGAACCCCGTTTTGAACTGTTAGGAACCCCGATCAAACTTTCAGACAACATGAAGCTGCTGGGCATCACGATTGACAAAAATATAAACTTCCGTACTCACCTCGCTACAACGTCAATAAAAACAGTTGCCCTTTACAAATCGATTAGCCAAGCTGCGCGTGCACAGTGGGGTCTCAACTCTGAAATAATCAGAACACTGTATATTGCAGTCATCGAGCCTATTATGCTATATGCTGCAAGCGCTTGGGCACATGTTGCAGAAAAGCAGTATGCAGTGGATAAACTAAACAGAGTTACAAGAATATTTGGCATAAGGATAGCGAAGGCCCATAGAACAACATCTGGAATATCAGCAGCCCTTCTGGCCAGAATCTTTCCGCTGGACTTGCGACTCCGGGAGCAACTGGAACTGTATGAAGTTAAGAAAGGCAAACCCCTAGATATACTGCCAGGTCGGAAAATACAACAGCGAGTCCACCCATCTCAGCTTCCTCATCCTTCACGCAGAATAGCTCTACAGTTCTCGGAAATAGAGAGTCCGGCGGAAGAAACAAAGATTGACAATGACTGGCCAAGACTATACACAGACGGCAGCAAAATCGAAGGTAAAGTAGGGGCAGCAGTTTCCTGTTGGAAAGAAGGAAGGGAATTCCGTAGCATGAAAATGCGCCTCGAGAACTATTGCTCAGTCTTCCAAGCTGAGCTCGTAGCAATACTCAAAGGGACGGAGATAGCTGCAAAATTACGAACATCTATAAATATTCTCAGCGATGCCAGATCGGCACTCGAGACACTGCACGATCCCGGATCCCTAAATCCTATTGCAGTGGAGATAAAGGAGAACATAGAAATGTTGATCAAAAGCGGAATACACATCAAGTTCTACTGGGTAAGAGCTCATATCGGAATCCCCGGTAATGAAAGGGCGGATCATCTCGCAAAAGAAGCGGCTCTTAAATTGAAGACCAAATCAACATACGATCACTTCCCACTGTCCTTCGCAAAGCGAACCATTAGGGCCTCTACTATTGAAAAATGGCAACTGAGATATTCTACAGCGGAAACTGGATCTGTCACAAGATTCTTCTTTGAAGACGTCCGAGCTGCGCATAAGATACTTTGCAAGATAGAGATGACGAACCTCAGGGCTCAGCTGTTCACTGGTCACGGGGGTCTCAGGGCCTACTTATTTAAATTCAAACTGTCAACTACCCGATTCTGTCCCTGCGACGATATATCTGAGCAAACTGTAATGCATATCATTTGCTACTGCCCTATATTTTCAAGATCTAGATTGTCATGCGAGAACAGAGTCGGGTATATGATAGAACCACAATACATACCTGGATTGTTAAAAGATGACTCCAGCCGGGCCCACTTCCTGGCATTCGCAGAAATGGTGATGACCTCTACTGCGAAAGCAAATGGTGCCAAAAATTTAGATAGATAGAAAATTTTTTATTATATAGATAATTTTAAAAATTTATTAATTGTTAATTTATGTCAAATTTGAATTATATTATTGATTTTAAAATAAGTTTATTGAGAATATGTTCACTAATTGTAATAATTGTTGTTATTTACTTTGGATTGTTATAAAATATTATAATACAAATAATAATAAATTGAATTTTGTAAGTTTGCAAATAAAAGACTGCAAACCTTAAATAAAATCAATACTTATACCAATGTAGTAATGATCAGAATAATAAATATAGTTTTCTAGAACTCCATTTTATATGTTCAAATGAGAAAACTATATTAATATAATTATAATAATTAATTATTCAATAAATTATACAATCATATACTCAATGAATTGTTCAAATGAAGTAATGCATGCAGACACAACTTATATACCGTACTATATTATACATATATATATAATAAAAAAAAAAAAAAAAAAAAAAAAAAAAAAAAAAAAAATCAGTTAATAATGAAAAAAGATAATAACCTAATAAAGAATAAAAGATAGCGTAAAATAAATAACGCTAGTATGAAATGTTTGTAAAGACGTAATGAGTAGGGGGTGTTTTAGCCGGTGCGAGCCCGGCACTATCTGGGTCCTCCATTCCCAGATGTCCGGAAGGGATTTCACCACCTACTCATTAGTCTAATATTAAAAAAAAAAAAAAAAAAAAAAAAAAAAAAAAAAAAAAAAAAAAAAAAAACCTAACCTAACCTAACCTAACCTAACCTAACCTAACCTAACCTAACCTAACCTAACCTAACCTAACCTAACCTTTTTTTTTTTTTTTTTTTATCGCGGAGAATCCCTTCGGATACCGCACGGGCTACGGGAAGCCAGGTGCGGTTATGTGGTGTGGCCACTAAACTCCGCGGTGTCAACTCTAGTCCGCATTTTGCCGGGTCGTGGGCTATTCTCGCTCCACAACCCGGCGCGGCGGCCGCTTTTCCAGCGGCCTCTTCACGGCCGGTCTTGTCCCCCTCGACTGAGAGGGAGAAGAGCGGCCAGCGGGGCGACCCGTCGGTCTTCATCTCTACCCGCTAAGGCGAGGCGCGCGTTGACGACCCAACGCGCCTCCAGCCTGGGGCCATAATAGTCGGTTGACGTCCCGTAATCGTCACCCGACTGGCCCGTGTTATTGGGGCGGCAGGTGCAGGCCATAAGCCCGCTGTCTGCGCCCTGGGCGCCGGCGGCGGATGGCCAGGGTGGTTGTTTCCTCCCTGTCTCTCTCCGCCGCCTCTTTGCGGAGCATCACTTGCTCCGCGAAGGCCTGCACCGCTGTCCACGACGTCTCACTGTCGACCATGCATTTGATCACGGTCGGCAGCGAGAGGTCGTTCCCCACGACCGCGCGTAGCTCCGCGCGGTCCACCGCCCAGGCTGGGCAGTCTTCCAGTGTGTGCTGGGCGTCCTCGTCCTGGCATCCGTCGCAATGGTGGCAAACAGCAGACGGCTCCCGACCCGCTATGCGGCACAGATACCCACCGAAGCATCCATGCCCGGAGAGCATCTGTGTCAAGCGGAATGTCAGGGCACCGTGCTGCCTTGCCAACCATTGGCCTAAGACTGGACGGACCGCCAAGACGGTCCTACGCCCAGCAGTGGGCTGCTCCAGCCTCTGGCTCCACTCTTCGATGGTGCGCTGACACAGCTCATTGCGGCGTCCTGCGACCTCCCTGGGTGCCGGTCGGTGACCCCGGGCCTGTGCCTCCTCGCGCCATGTGAATAAGGACGCGAGGATCCCGGCTTCTAGGTCCCAGGGTATACTACCGGCCAGCACGCACGCTGCATCACAGGAGATCGTGCGATATCCCCTGGCAGCCCTGGTCGCCATCACCCTCTGCGGTCTGCGCAAGAGGGCGATATTTTGGTGACTTAGGGCCTCTGCCCAAACGGGGGCGCCATAAAGGGCCATGGATCGCACGACCCCCATGTACAAGCGTCTGCAGGACGTTTCCGGACCACCTAGGTTCGGAAGGAGCCGTGTCAACGCACCAGCCGCCGCCATCAAACGCGGCACCATCGCCGCAAAGTGGGCGCCGAAGTTCCATCGGCCATCAAGGACGATGCCTAGGTACCGCATCGTCGGCTTGATGGCGATTTCCACACCGCCAACCATCAGGCTGGAGTCGGGGGGAGGCCCCCTCCGAGGACCATGAAAACAAAGGGCCTCGGATTTGTGGAGAGCCACCTCCAGACCCAGCTGGCGGATTCGGCGCACCACTTGCGCCACTCCCGCAGTGGCGCGCAATGACGCCTCACGGAACGTTGCACCGCGGGCGGCCACGAGTGTGTCATCGGCGTAGCACACGACCGAGACTCCCGGAAGATTGGCCGCCCGCAGCACCCAATCGTAGCCGATGTTCCACAGGAGCGGTCCTAAGACAGATCCCTGTGGAACACCGCGCGTCATTGCGCACTCTTTCCATCCATCCCGAGCAGGGAAAACTATGCTCCTGTCTGAGAGGTAGTCCTGGATGACCCGACGCAGGTAGGACGGCACCCCGTGATAACGAAGTGCCTCCAGAATGCAAGGCCAGGGGAGGGAGTTAAAGGCGTTGGCGATGTCAAGAGACACCACCACGACCACCTCACCCTGGGAGACCGCATCCTGCGCCATGGACTTCACTCTCAGCACGGCGTGGATTGTCGACCTTTTCCGGCGGAACCCGTACTGGCAATCCGCGAGATTTGGTCCAACTCGTTCGAGGTGCTCGACAAGGCGGTCAGCAGTGACTCTTTCCAGCAATTTGCCAGCCTCATCGAGCACAACGAGTGGACGGAAGCCAGACGGAGAATCCGCCGGTCGTCCTTCCTTCCTGAGCAGGACTAAGCGTCCTGCTTTCCACGCCTTGGGAAACCTTCCCTGCTCGAGACAGGAGTTCAAAAGCCCCCTCAGTCGCTCCTCCAGGGATTCCGCGCTGTCCAGAGCAATGACCAACGCCCGTCCCGGAACACCATCAGGACCCGGGGCGGTATTCTTGGCGCGCAATCTTTTTACAGCAGCGCCAAACTCGTCCCGGGTTATTTCCGGGATTTCCTCCCGGTCCTCACTCCTAGCCTCCTCTGGAGGAGCCATGCTGGGGGGCTGAATTGCCACTCCCTGCGGGAACAGAGTGGCAATTACCTCCTCGAGGAACTGCGGCTCTAGACTCTGCGTCAGGGGGACGCCATAGGGCCGGATCTTTTTACGGACCAGCCGATACGGGCGCCCCCATGGATCGCGGTCCAATGTGGCCAGCAGTTCCTCCCTTGCCGCTTCTTTCGCGGCAGCAATCGCCGTCTTCAGGGAGTCCTTCGCCTCCAACAGTGCCGCTAGCAAGGCGGCCTCTTCACCATTATCCCGGCGCCGTCTCCTTCGGTATCGGGCGTACTGGCGTCGCGCTTCGGAGCAGGCTTCTCTAAGTTCCGAGAGAGCCGGCGACCACCAGTACACCCACCTTCTGGGAGGACGAGTACTGGCCCGGGGCATCGACGCGTCACAGACAGCGGTCATTGCACCCCGGAACCACTCGGTCTCGTCCTCTACCACCACACTAACCGGCGCGCGGGACCAGCCTTGCAGGATGGCCGCCTCGTGCAGCAACTCCTTGTCGAGGCGCTTTAACTGCCACCGTGGGCCGACCTCGTTCGGGGCCCAGTCCGGGCTGCTCGGAGCGACCGAGGACGTGGAGAGATCGAACCGCACATAGCGGTGATCTGAGATATTCTCCACGTCCTCCAACACACTCCAGCTCCGAACCACACGGCGCGCTACAGAAGGGCTCGCGAAGGCAACGTCCACTATGGACGAGCCCTGCGGCCGCACGCACGTGGGCACCGAGCCCCGATTCAACACCGTCAGCCCGACGGAGATGAGCCATTCAACAACAACCTCGCCCCGTAACCGCCGAGGGTCTCCCCGGCGGAAAGTCGCGGGACATCCCCACGCCGTTGACTCGGCGTTGAGATCCCCAGCGACCAGGACAGGGCGAGGGTGGCTCCTGTGAATAAGCGCCTCGAGTTCGGCCATGAATGCCTCGAGCTCACTGAGCGGACGGTTGGGCGAGAAGTAAACCCCGACCACAACTAAGTCGCCCAGCTGAGCCGAGACCATTCCATGGCCACGCACGACATATGTTGGAGGCGAAGAACTCGCCGAAGACACGATCGCGACCGACCCATCCAGGTCCCCCAGCCAATTTTCATTGTCAGGGGGGACAAAGTACGGCTCTGCGACCACCGTTACGTCTATCAACCACTGCGCCATGCTCTGGGACAGCAGGTCCTGAGCTCTGGTACAGTGGTTGATGTTCGCCAGGAGAAACTTCAGGGCCATATTTATGTGACGGCCCCTGTCTCCATCTCCTCGGTGGCCGCATGAGCCGTGCGGGTAGGTTGTGTCTGGGCCGTAGCCGCGGACACAACCCGCCCCCTTCCTTTCTTTCTGCGCGCACTCGGGCATGCCGCACTCCCGACTCGGTGTCCCGCTGGCTTGCCAACGCCAGCGCACAACACGCAGCTGGCGGACGCAGCACTACACTGGGCGGCCCTATGGCCCGGTTTCCCGCAGCGGTAGCAGAGCGAGCTCCTGTCTACCTCTGCAGTGCATCGCTGACTGACGTGACCTATCTCGAGGCAGCGATAGCACTGCATGGGCTTGTTCGGCAGCAGTTTCACTTGCGCCGATGCCCATCCGACCAGGAGTCGCCTGCCATCAGTCAGCCGTTTGGCCGCCGCGACGGGACACCTTACCCAGGCTGTACGAGTGCCGGCGTGATCTTCACGGATTTCTCCTACTCTCACGTCGGCCTCGGGACACTCACCAACCCGGGCGATTGCAGCACGCACTAGGTCGGGAGTCGCTGAATCGCACAGCCCGAGGACGCGCACTTCAGCACATTTTTTGGGGCGAGACACCTCCACGATGAGTGGGTCCATAGCCTCTCTCAGTTTGGCAGCAAAGGCATCGGCCTTGCCGTCCCTGTCCGCGCCCGTAATTTCAATTAAGCGGGCGCCGGTTGCCGCTCGTTTTAGTTTGACACCGGAGATGCCCAACTCTCCGATGTCCACCCGCTGCTGGGCCATTGCCATGACCTCCGCATAGGTCGTACCCCGCTTTTCGGCATCGGGCTGTATTTTTAAAATTACAGCCGCCGAGCGTGGGGGACGCAATTTGGGCAGAGGCTTCTGCTTTGGCCCAGTCGGGGCACGAGCGGCCTGAGGGCCGGCAGGGCCCGAAGGTGCCTTCTTTTTAGCGCCCCGCTTCGCTACCTCCGACCAACTCACTTCCATGGAGGCGGGGGCAGGTGG
Source organism: Rhodophaea formosa (assembly GCA_963082605.1). Lineage (NCBI taxonomy): Eukaryota > Metazoa > Arthropoda > Insecta > Lepidoptera > Pyralidae > Rhodophaea > Rhodophaea formosa. The sequence continues at coordinate 22,250,746 of OY720215.1, read as the reverse complement.
CAGCGCACGAGGGGCGGGATGGGACACGGGCTTGGCGTTCGCCATCGCCTTTGGGGTCTCCTTGCCGACAGGCTTCCCTGGAGCCGGTGCCTTGCCAGCAGACCGCACCGGTGCAGGCAGAACCGGAGCCGAAGATGTTGATGGCTCCGGTTCAACCAGCGGGGGAGCGTTAGCTCTCACCCTCTTTTTATTTTTGCCTTTTTTGCCCCCCTTTTTGGCCTGAGTGGGCTCAGGGTTGGGCTGAGGCGGAGTCTTGCGCCACTGGGCGGTTTTGCTTACCGCCACAGCAGGAAGAGGCTCCTCGTCAGAATCGGTGTCAGACACCATGTCCCGCACCGCTGCTGCTACGCTTGCAATATGCCGATCGACGGCCAGCGGAGGTCGCCGTTTGGGCTCCGGCAGGAGGCGGCCCTGTAGGCCCTCAAATCGGGCGTTGAGGACAGGGCCAATGGTATCCAGGATAAGACGCTTTTGCGCCTCATCAGCCTCCTGCCGAGTCTCCGCCGCCGCTGGTGCAGGACGCGTGGACCGCTCCACCGCAGCCCGCAGCTCCGCCATCTCGCGCTCAAGCGCCGCCACCTTGGCCTCCAGGCGTCTGTTTACAGCCTGAAGCCGTTCGGTCTCCTCAGAGGCAGTTCTGCTTCCAAGGGCCACCACGACTTCCTCAATCGAGGCGGCCGCCTCCTTGAGCCCCTTCACAAATGTGCCCTTCAGGTTACCAGAGCTGGTAGCAATTTGTCTGATAACTTTCAGATTTGCATCAGCCTGGTCCTTCAGGGCACACGCTAAATTGCCCTCATCCGGCGGGATTGCCTTCTCCGTCACTTTTTTGGCAGCAGCACGTTTGGAGAGGTCGGTGATGTGCTTTTCAGCCTCATCGCGACGTGCCGCTGCCAACTGCCTTCTAGCGGCGGCCGACACGGGGGTCGCCTTTGGTCGTCCACCCTTGTTCTTGGGCGGCCGAGCCCGCAATTTTATAGCCGCTTCTGAATCCGAACCGGAGTTCGGATTGTGGTGCCTTTTGCGGCGCGTCATACCGGGACAACTATCTTCGCTCACCCAGGACCCGGTGTCCGACAGGGAGCCAGCATCTTGCTGCGACATCGATTTGTATTGCAGGGGACTTGCGTCCCCATGGCGGTTCTTGCCCCCCCCAGAAACGACGGGGCAGCCCACCTCAGAAGAGGTGGAGAGGGATTCTCCGGCACAGCCGGTACCCTCCTGGGGTAATTCTATTTCAGAAGACGCCATCATAGTTTTTTTCCTTTGAAGGGTGAGGTCCCTGTGGGTTGGCGCTTTGCGATGGGATTCCCTCCCATACTCATCCCTCGGGCACGCCAGACCTTCGGGATACGGGTTATTATTTATAGAGGTTGTCTTCCTCGCGGGCCGGGCGGTTAAGCCAAGCCCCTCGGTCCCAAAGGAAGTTCCTATGGGATTACGAGATCGACCGTTTCGCCCGGTTTCCCAGGCCGGCCCTAGGCCACTGCCAACAGCCAGGCCAGCAGCAGCCACGGCGAGCAGGAGCCCGAAAGGACCTCACTTTCGCCCCACGCACGTCAGCACAGCTCTGAAAGCAGAGCTGTGAGAGCGCGTCTCGGCAGGATATTCGCACCACATCATCAAAATCCTACCTGGTTCCTCTTAGCTTCACCGCTAAACTGCGGCTACTGAGCCCCCCCATCACGACAAGATGGGAACCAATCGGGGGGGAACCTAACCTAACCTAACCTAACCTAACCTAACCTAACCTAACCTAACCTAACCTAACCTAACCTTTTTTTTTTTTTTTTTTTTTTTTTTTATCGCGGAGAATCCCTTCGGATACCGCACGGGCTACGGGAAGCCAGGTGCGGTTATGTGGTGTGGCCACTAAACTCCGCGGTGTCAACTCTCGTCCGCAATTTGCCGGGTCGTGGGCTATTCTTGCTCCACAACCCGGCGCGGCGGCCGCTTTTTCAGCGGCCTCTTCCCGGCCGGTCTTGTCCCCCTCGACTGAGAGGGAGAAGAGCGGCCAGCGGGGCGACCCGTCGGTCTTCATTTCTACCCGCTAAGGCGAGGCGCGCGTTGACGACCCAACGCGCCTCCAGCCTGGGGCCATGATTGTCGAGTGACGTCCCGTAATCGTCACCCGACTGGCCCGTGTTATTGGGGCGGCAGGTGCAGGCCGTAAGCCCGCTGTCTGCGCCCTAGGCGCCGGCGGCGGATGGCCAGGGTAGTTGTTTCCTCCCTGTCTCTCTCCGCCGCCTCTTTGCGGAGCATCACTTGCTCCGCGAAGGCCTGCACCGCTGTCCACGACGTCTCACTGTCGACCATGCATTTGATCACGGTCGGCAGCGAGAGGTCGTCCCCCACGACCGCGCGTAACTCCGCGCGGTCCACCGCCCAGGCTGGGCAGTCTTCAAGTGTGTGCTGGGCGTCCTCGTCCTGGCATCCGTCGCAATGGTGGCAAACAGCAGACGGCTCCCGACCCGCTATGCGACACAGATACCCACCGAAGCATCCATGCCCGGAGAGTATCTGTGTCAAGCGGAATGTCAGGGCACCGTGCTGCCTTGCCAACCATTGGCCTAAGACTGGACGGACCGCCAAGACGGTCCTACGCCCAGCAGTGGGCTGCTCAAGCCTCTGGCTCCACTCTTCGATGGTGCGCTGACACAGCTCATTGCGGCGTCCTGCGACCTCCCTGGGTGCCGGTCGGTGACCCCGGGCCTGTGCCTCCTCGCGCCATGTGAATAAGGACGCGAGGATCCCGGCTTCCAGGTCCCAGGGTATACTACCGGCCAGCACGCACGCTGCATCACAGGAGATCGTGCGATATCCCCTGGCAGCCCTGGTCGCCATCACCCTTTGCGGTCTGCGCAAGAGGGCGATATTTTGGCGACTTAGGGCCTCTGCCCAAACGGGGGCGCCATAAAGGGCCATGGATCGCACGACCCCCATGTACAAGCGTCTGCAGGACGCTTCCGGACCACCTAGGTTCGGAAGGAGCCGTGTCAACGCACCAGCCGCCGCCATCAAACGCGGCACCATCGCCGCAAAGTGGGCGCCGAAGTTCCATCGGCCATCAAGGACGATGCCTAGGTACCGCATCGTCGGCTTGATGGCGATTTCCACACCGCCAACCATCAGGCTGGAGTCGGGGGGAGGCCCCCTCCGAGGACCATGAAAACAAAGGGCCTCGGATTTGTGGAGAGCCACCTCCAGACCCAGCTGGCGGATTCGGCGCACCACTTGCGCCACTCCCGCAGTGGCGCGCAATGACGCCTCACGGAACGTAGCACCGCGGGCGGCCACGAGTGTGTCATCGGCGTAGCACACGACCGAGACTCCCGGAAGATTGGCCGCCCGCAGGACCCAATCGTAGCCGATGTTCCACAGGAGCGGTCCTAAGACAGATCCCTGTGGAACACCGCGCGTCATTGCGCACTCCTTCCATCCATCCCGAGCAGGGAAAACTATCCTCCTGTGCGAGAGGTAGTCCTGGATTACCCGACGCAGGTAGGACGGCACCCCGTGATATCGAAGTGCCTCCAGAATGCAAGGCCAGGGGAGGGAGTTAAAGGCGTTGGCGATGTCAAGAGACACCACCACGACCACCTCACCCTGGCAGACCGCATCCTGCGCCATTGACTTCACTCTCAGCACGGCGTGGATTGTCGACCTTTTCCGGCGGAACCCGTACTGGCAGTCCGCGAGATTTGGTCCAACTCGTTCGAGGTGCTCGACAAGGCGGTCAGCAGTGACTCTTTCCAGCAATTTGCCAGCCTCATCGAGCACAACGAGTGGACGGAAGCCAGACGGAGAATCCGCCGGTCGTCCTTCCTTCCTGAGCAGGACTAAGCGTCCTGCTTTCCACGCCTTGGGAAACCTTCCCCGCTCGAGGCAGGAGTTCAAAAGCCCCCTCAGTCGCTCCTCCAGGGATTCCGCGCTGTCCAGAGCGAGGACCAACGCCCGTCCCGGAACACCATCAGGACCCGGAGCGGTATTCTTGGCGCGCAATCTTTTTACAGCAGCGCCAAACTCGTCCCGGGTTATTTCCGGGATTTCCTCCCGGTCCTCACTCCTAGCCTCCTCTGGAGGAGCCATGCTGGGGGGCTGAATTGCCGCTCCCTGCGGGAACAGAGCGGCAATTACCTCCTCGAGGAACTGCGGCTCTAGACTCTGCGTCAGGGGGACGCCATAGGGCCGGATCTTTTTACGGACCAGCCGATACGGGCGCCCCCATGGATCGCGGTCCAATGTGGCCAGCAGTTCCTCCCTTGCCGCTTCTTTCGCGGCTCCAATCGCCGTCTTCAGCGAGTCCTTCGCCTCCAACAGTGCTGCCAGCAAGGCGGCCTCTTCGCCATTATCCCGGCGCCGTCTCCTTCGGTATCGGGCGTACTGGCGTCGCGCTTCGGAGCAGGCTTCTCTGAGCTCCGAGAGAGCCGGCGACCACCAATACACCCACCTTCTGGGAGGACGAGTACTGGCCCGGGGCATTGACGCGTCACAGACAGCGGTCATAGCACCCCGGAACCACTCGGTCTCGTCCTCTACCACCACACTAACCGGCGCGCGGGACCAACCTTGCAGGATGGCCGCCTCTTGCAGCAACTCCTTATCGAGGCGCTTCAACTGCCACCGTGGGCCGACCTCGTTCGGGGCCCAGTCCGGGCTGCTCGGAGCGACCGAGGACGTGGAGAGATCGAACCGCACGTAGCGGTGATCTGAGATATTCTCCACGTCCTCCAACACACTCCAGCTCTGAACCACACGGCGCGCTATAGAAGGGCTCGCGAAGGCAACGTCCACTATGGATGAGCCCTGCGGCCGCACGCACGTGGGCACTGAACCCCGATTCAACACCGTCAGCCCGACGGAGATGAGCCATTCCTCAACAACCTCACCCCGTAACCGCCGAGGGTCTCCCCGGCGGAAGGTCGCGGGACATCCCCACGCCGTTGACTCGGCGTTGAGATCCCCAGCGACCAGGACGGGGCGAGGGTGGCTCCTATGAATAAGCGCCTCGAGTTCGGCCATGAATGCCTCGAACTCCCTGAGCGGACGGTTGGGCGAGAAGTAAACCCCGACCACAACTAAGTCGCCCAGCTGAGCCGAGACCATTCCATGGCCACGTACGACATCCGTTGGAGGCGAAGAACTCGCCGAAGACACGATTGCAACCGACCCATCCAGGTCCCCCAGCCAATTTTCGTTGCCAGGGGGGACAAAGTACGGCTCAGCGACCACCGTTACGTCTATCAACCACTGCGCCATGCTCTGGGCCAGCAAGTCCTGAGCCCTGGTACAGTGGTTGATATTCGCCAGGAGAAACTTCAGGGCCATACTTATGCAGGTGCCCCGGTCTCCATCTCCTCGGTGGCCTGAGCCGTGCGGGCAGGTGGTGTCTGGGCCGTAGCCGCGGACACACCCCGCCTCCCCCCTTTCTTAGCGCGCGCACTCGGGCATGCCGCACTCCCGACCCGATGTCCCGCCGGCTTGCCAGCGCCAGTGCAGAGCACGCAGCTAGCAGCTGCGGCACTACATTGGGCAGCCTTATGGCCCGGCTTGCCACAGCGGAAGCAGAGCGAACTCCGGTCCACCTCTGCAGTGCACCGCTGGCTAACATGCCCCACTTCGAGGCAGCGGTAGCACTGCATGGGCTTATTTGGCAGCAGTTTGACCTGCGCCGAAACCCATCCAACCAGGAGTCGCCTGCCGCTGGTCAGCTTTTTGGCTGCCGCGACGGGACACCGCACCCAGGCCGTCCGTGTGCCGACGTGGTCCTCGCGGATTTCTCCGACCCTCACGTCGGCCTCGGGACACTCACCTACACGGGCGATAGCGGCCCGCACCAGGTCGGGAGTTGCGGAGTCGCACAACCCGAGCACGCGCAGTTCAGCGCTCTTCTTAGGGCGGGAGACCTCCACCACTTCGGGACCCATCACCTCCCTTAGTTTAGCGGCGAAGGCATCAGCCTTACCGTCCCTCTCGGCACCCGCAATCTCAATGATGCGGGCACCGGTAGCCGCTCGTTTTAATTTGACACCGGAGATGCCCAACTCTCCGATGTCTACCCTCTGCTGGGCTATTGCCATCACCTGGGCATAGGTGGTCCCGCGCTTCTCGGCATCAGGCTGTAACTTTAAAATTACAGCGGCCGAGCGCGGGGGTCGCAATTTTGGCAGAAGCCGCTGGTTGGGCTTCTGCTTGGGCCCGGTCGGGGCACGAACAGCCTGTGGGCCGGCAGGGCCAGAAGGCGCCTTATTTTTGGCACCCCGCCTCACTACATCCGACCAACCTGCATCCATAGACGCAGGGGCAGGAGGCAGCGTACGCGGGGCGGGACGGGGTGCTGTCTTGGCGCTCCCCGCGGCAAAGGGGGTAGTTGTCTTGCCGGCGGGCTTTGCAGGACCCGGAGCCTTGTTGGCAGACTGCGATGGAGCCGGCGGGACTGGGGCCGAAGACGTGGATGGCCTCGGCCCAGTCGAAAGGGGAGCGGTTGTTCCCGCCTTTTCTTTATTATTTCGCCCTTTGCCACCCTTCTTAGCCTTACCCTTTTTGCCCTTTGTGGGCTCAGGGGCGGGCTGAGGCGGAGCCTTTCGCCACTGGGCGGTTTTGCTGACCACCACAGCAGGGAGAGGCTCCTCATCGGTGTCGGTGTCGGACACCATGTCATGCACCGCTGCTGCAACGCTCGCGATGTGCCGGTCGACGGCCAACGGAGGTCGCCGTTTGGGCTCCGGCAAGAGGCGGCCCTGTAGGCCCTCAAACCGGGCGTTAAGGACAGGGCCAATTGTGTCCAGGATGAGCCGCTTTTGCGCCTCATCAGCCTCCTGCCGAGTCTCCGCCACCGCTTGTGCAGGACGCGCGGACCGCTCCACCACAGCCCGCAACTCCGCCATTTCGCGCTCAAGCGCCGTCACTTTGGCCTCCAGGCGTCTATTTACAGCCTGGAGCCGTTCTGTCTCTTCGGAGGCAGTTCTTTGGCCAAGGGCCACCACAACTTCTTCGATCGAAGCGGCCGCCTCCTTAAGCCCCTTAACGAATGTGCCCTTTAGGTTACCAGAGCTGGTAGCAATTTGCCTGATAACTTTCAGGTTTGCATCAGCCTGGTCCCTCAGGGCACACGCCAAGTTGCCTTCATCTGGCGGGATTACCGCCTCCGTCACCTTTCTGGCCGCAGCCGCCTGAGACAAGTCAGTGACGAGCTTTTCAGCCTCGTCACGACGTGCCGCCGCCAGTTGACGTCGGGCTTCCGCCGACACGGGAGCCGCCTTTGGGCGACCACCCTTGTTTCGGGTCGATTTAGCCCGAAGTTTGACCGCGAGGTCCTCATCGGAGCCGGAGCCCCGATTCCGGAGCCTCTTGCGGCGCGTCTTTCCGGTACTTTCCACGCTCACCCAGGATCCGGTATCCGAAAGTGAGCCAGCATCTTGCTGCGACGTCGGTTGTGGAGGACTTGCGTCCTCATGGCGTTTCTTGCCCCCCCCAGAAACGGTGGGGCAGCCCACGTCCAAAGACGTGGAGAGGGATTCTCCGGCACAGCCGGTACCCTCCTGGGGTAGTTCATTTTGAGAAGTCGCCATTTCATTATTTCCTTTGGAGGGTGAGGTCCCTGTGGGTTGGCGCTTTGCGATGGGATTCCCTCCCATACTCATCCCTTGGGCACGCCAGACCTTCAGGATACGGGTTATTATTTATAGAGGTTGTCTTCCTCGCGGGCCGGGCGGTGAAGCCAAGCCCCTCGGTCCCAAAGGAAGTTCCTATGGGATTACGAGATCGACCGTGTCGCCCGGTTTCCCAGGCCGGCCCTAGGCCACTGCCAACAGCCAAGCCAGCAGCAGCCACGGCGAGCAGGAGCCCAAGAGGACCCCGTTTTCGCCCCACGCACATCTGCACAGCTCTGGAAGCAGAGCTGTGAGAGCGCGTCTCGGCAGGATATCAGACAACAACCAATAAGACCCCGCATATCGGAGAGTTATTGGCTGCCGCCCAGGGTGCACCGTCCCGAATCCCTTGTCAGCCCGTCGCTCACACCGGATCAAAGATCAAGTGTGAGAAACAAAGCCTTCAAGGGACCAGGCACTCGAGGAGGTTTCCTGCCCTTAGCACCCCAACCTTACCTAACCTAACCTAACCTAACCTAACCTAACCTAACCTAACCTAACCTAACCTAACCTAACCTAACCTAACCTAACCTAACCTAACCTAACCTTTTTTTTTTTTTTTTTTTTTTTTTTTTTTTTTGGGTCGGGAGGAAAAATGCCTTCGCATCATCCAGTCTGCCACGGGAATGCAGAGTGGGTATGTGGGGCTTGAACCCACTAAAAAACCCCCCGGTGTCAACGACACGTCCGCTATTGCCAGGGGCGTGTGCTTATTGCGCTCCACAGCCCTGGCGCGGTTGCTGCATCCAGCTCGCCGAACCTAACCTAACCTAACCTAACCTAACCTAACCTAACCTAACCTAACCTAACCTAACCTAACCTAACCTAACCTAACCTAACCTAACCTAACCTAACCTAACCTAACCTAACCTTTTTTTTTTTTTTTTTTTTTTTTTTTTTTTTTTTTTTTGGGTCGGGAGGAAAAATGCCTTCGCATCATCCAGTCTGCCACGGGAATGCAGAGTGGGTATGTGGGGCTTGAACCCACTAAAAAACCCCCCGGTGTCAACGACACGTCCGCTATTGCCAGGGGCGTGTGCTTATTGCGCTCCACAGCCCTGGCGCGGTTGCTGCATCCAGCTCGCCGGACGGCTTGCTCACAGTACCCCTCTCTATTGCGAGAGGGGTCGGAGCAGCGCGGGTCGGCCCATCGGCCGTTCATTCGAACCCGCTGGGGGAGAGGCACGTTGACACGAGTGCCTCTCAACCTGGAGGGCCATGTGTGTCAGACGACGGAGTCCCGTTCTCGTCGCCCGACTAGCCCTCATTATGGGGGCAGCAGTTGCAGGCCGTAGGCCCGCCTTCTGCGCCTTGTGCGTCTGCGGCGGATGGCCAGGGTGCTGGTCGCCTCCCGGTCTCTCTCCGCCGCTTCTTTGCGGAGCATGACGCTCTCCGCAAAGGCCTGCACCGCCATCCACGACGTCTCGCTGTCAACCATGGCGCGTACCACGGTTGGCAGCGAGAGGTCGGCCCCCACTGCCGCTCGCATGAGCTCGCGGTCCTCCGCCCAGGCTGGGCAGTTCTCCAGGACGTGTTGGGCGTCCTCATCTGTGCAGTCGTCACAGTGGTGACAGACAGCAGTCGGTTCCCTACCGCCTCACTACATCCGACCAACCTGCATCCATAGACGCAGGGGCAGGAGGCAGCGTACGCGGGGCGGGACGGGGTGCTGTCTTGGCGCTCCCCGCGGCAAAGGGGGTAGTTGTCTTGCCGGCGGGCTTTGCAGGACCCGGAGCCTTGTTGGCAGACTGCGATGGAGCCGGCGGGACTGGGGCCGAAGACGTGGATGGCCTCGGCCCAGTCGAAAGGGGAGCGGTTGTTCCCGCCTTTTCTTTATTATTTCGCCCTTTGCCACCCTTCTTAGCCTTACCCTTTTTGCCCTTTGTGGGCTCAGGGGCGGGCTGAGGCGGAGCCTTTCGCCACTGGGCGGTTTTGCTGACCACCACAGCAGGGAGAGGCTCCTCATCGGTGTCGGTGTCGGACACCATGTCATGCACCGCTGCTGCAACGCTCGCGATGTGCCGGTCGACGGCCAACGGAGGTCGCCGTTTGGGCTCCGGCAAGAGGCGGCCCTGTAGGCCCTCAAACCGGGCGTTAAGGACAGGGCCAATTGTGTCCAGGATGAGCCGCTTTTGCGCCTCATCAGCCTCCTGCCGAGTCTCCGCCACCGCTTGTGCAGGACGCGCGGACCGCTCCACCACAGCCCGCAACTCCGCCATTTCGCGCTCAAGCGCCGTCACTTTGGCCTCCAGGCGTCTATTTACAGCCTGGAGCCGTTCTGTCTCTTCGGAGGCAGTTCTTTGGCCAAGGGCCACCACAACTTCTTCGATCGAAGCGGCCGCCTCCTTAAGCCCCTTAACGAATGTGCCCTTTAGGTTACCAGAGCTGGTAGCAATTTGCCTGATAACTTTCAGGTTTGCATCAGCCTGGTCCCTCAGGGCACACGCCAAGTTGCCTTCATCTGGCGGGATTACCGCCTCCGTCACCTTTCTGGCCGCAGCCGCCTGAGACAAGTCAGTGACGAGCTTTTCAGCCTCGTCACGACGTGCCGCCGCCAGTTGACGTCGGGCTTCCGCCGACACGGGAGCCGCCTTTGGGCGACCACCCTTGTTTCGGGTCGATTTAGCCCGAAGTTTGACCGCGAGGTCCTCATCGGAGCCGGAGCCCCGATTCCGGAGCCTCTTGCGGCGCGTCTTTCCGGTACTTTCCACGCTCACCCAGGATCCGGTATCCGAAAGTGAGCCAGCATCTTGCTGCGACGTCGGTTGTGGAGGACTTGCGTCCTCATGGCGTTTCTTGCCCCCCCCAGAAACGGTGGGGCAGCCCACGTCCAAAGACGTGGAGAGGGATTCTCCGGCACAGCCGGTACCCTCCTGGGGTAGTTCATTTTGAGAAGTCGCCATTTCATTATTTCCTTTGGAGGGTGAGGTCCCTGTGGGTTGGCGCTTTGCGATGGGATTCCCTCCCATACTCATCCCTTGGGCACGCCAGACCTTCAGGATACGGGTTATTATTTATAGAGGTTGTCTTCCTCGCGGGCCGGGCGGTGAAGCCAAGCCCCTCGGTCCCAAAGGAAGTTCCTATGGGATTACGAGATCGACCGTGTCGCCCGGTTTCCCAGGCCGGCCCTAGGCCACTGCCAACAGCCAAGCCAGCAGCAGCCACGGCGAGCAGGAGCCCAAGAGGACCCCGTTTTCGCCCCACGCACATCTGCACAGCTCTGGAAGCAGAGCTGTGAGAGCGCGTCTCGGCAGGATATCAGACAACAACCAATAAGACCCCGCATATCGGAGAGTTATTGGCTGCCGCCCAGGGTGCACCGTCCCGAATCCCTTGTCAGCCCGTCGCTCACACCGGATCAAAGATCAAGTGTGAGAAACAAAGCCTTCAAGGGACCAGGCACTCGAGGAGGTTTCCTGCCCTTAGCACCCCAACCTTACCTAACCTAACCTAACCTAACCTAACCTAACCTAACCTAACCTAACCTAACCTAACCTAACCTAACCTAACCTAACCTAACCTAACCTAACCTTTTTTTTTTTTTTTTTTTTTTTTTTTTTTTTTTGGGTCGGGAGGAAAAATGCCTTCGCATCATCCAGTCTGCCACGGGAATGCAGAGTGGGTATGTGGGGCTTGAACCCACTAAAAAACCCCCCGGTGTCAACGACACGTCCGCTATTGCCAGGGGCGTGTGCTTATTGCGCTCCACAGCCCTGGCGCGGTTGCTGCATCCAGCTCGCCGAACCTAACCTAACCTAACCTAACCTTTTTTTTTTTTTTTTTTTTTTTTTTGTTGTCGGGGTGAAAATGCCTTCGCATCTTCTACTCTGCTGTGGAATAGCAAAGCAGGTATGTGGGACTTGGACCCACTAAAAACACCCCGGTGTTCATACAAGCCGCTTAAAATACGAAGCCATGGGAACAATAATCTCCACAGCCTCGATGCGGCGCCACTTATGGTGGCCCTAGCCGCTCACTCACACTCTCTTAGGACGAGAGAGGTTGGAGCTGGCCCGCGGGTCACTCTGAGCTTCCACACCGCTTTATGGGGGAGACGCACGGAACACTTCGCGCGTCTTCATACCCGGAGAGTCATAGGTTAGACAACGGAAATTCCACTTCCACTGTCCAACTGACCCTATGGAGGCAACAGAGGGGGATAAGCCCGAACTCTGCGCCCCGAGCGCCGGCGGCGAATGGCCAGGTCTGTTGTTACCTCCCGGTCTCTCTCCGCCGCCTCTTTGCGGAGCATTATAGTCTCCGCAAAGACCTGCACTGCTGTCCATGACGTCTCGCTGTCAACCATGGCTCGCACCACAGCTGGCAGCGAGAGGTCATCTCCAATGACAGCGCGCAAAATGGCGCGCTCCTCTGCCCAAGCTGGGCAGGAATCAAGAGCATGTTGCGCGTCCTCGTCAGGACATGTACTACAATGGTGGCATTGGGCAGCAGGTTCCCCGCCGGCAATCCGACACAGATATCCTCCGAAGCAGCCATGTCCGGAGACTATCTGTGTCAGACGAAACGTCAGAACACCGTGCTGCCTGCCCAACCACTGTCGCAGAACCGGGCGAACTGCCTCAATAGTTCTGTGGCCCGCACTCGGCTGTTCCAGCCTCATGGACCAATCTCTCTCACTCTCTAGCCGTAACTCATTTCGGCGTCCATCCAACTCACGTGGTGCTGGTCGGAGGCCACGGGAAAGTGCATCTTTGCGCCAGAAATAAAGTGACGCAAGGACTCTCGCATCAATATCCCATGGAAGACATCCAGCCAGCACACAAGCGGCCTCATGAGAGATCGTTCGATATCCTCTTACAGCTCTTATTGCCATTACTCTCTGCGGTTTGCGCAGCAAAGCGATGTTGTGGCTATTAAGTGCCGCAGCCCATACTGGAGCACCGTACAGGGCCATGGATCGCACGACCTCTGTATAAAGGCTCCTGCACTGCACTTCCGGACTACCCAAATTTGGAAGCAGTTTAGCTAAGGCTCCGGCCGTTGATACCAACCTCGGCACGAGTCGCTCAAAGTGTGCGCGAAAGCTCCACCGGCCATCGAGCACTATGCCCAGATAGCGCATCGTCGACTTGACCGCAACTTCGACTCCACACACCGTCATGCTAAGATTTGGAGGAGGCGCCCTCCGAGGACCATGAAAACACAGCACCTCAGTCTTGTTGAGCGCCACCTCCAGTCCCAACATGCGAATTCGATGCACCACCTGAGCAACCCCAGCAGTGGCCAGGGTCAATGCCTCTCTCACATCCTTACCACGTGCAGTCAACAGGGTATCATCGGCGTAACAAATGACGTCAACACCCCGAAGAGTAGCACCACGCAGCACCCAGTCATACCCAATGTTCCACAGGAGTGGCCCCAAAACCGACCCCTGTGGAACACCGCGCCGAACTTCCTTCTCTTGCCACACATCTCGGCCTGGGTAGATAACTTTTCTTTCCGATAGATAGTCTCCGACTACACGGCGCAGATAAAGGGGCACTCCATGGTACCGTAGTGCCTCCCTGATAGTGGCCCAGGGAAGGCTGTTGAAGGCATTAATTATGTCAAGAGACACACCCAGAACAACCTCCCCCTTAGCAGCTGCGTCCTGTGCCAAAGACTTTACTCGCAGGATGGCATCCACCGTCGACCGACCTTGGCGGAAACCATATTGCTGATCGGCAAGGTCAGGACCGATGCTCTCGAGATGCTTGCTGAGGCGGACCGAGACAACTCTTTCAAAGAGTTTGACCACCTCATCAAGCAAAACTAGAGGCCTGAACGCAGAAGGAGACTCTGCCGGGCGTCCTTCCTTTCTTAGCAAAACCAGCCTACCTGTTTTCCACGCGCGCGGAACCGAACCTCGAACCAGACAGGCACTAAAGAGATTCCTTACCCGCTGCTCCAAGGCTTCTTCTTTAAGAGCAAGCACGATGGCTCGACCAGGTATCCCATCAGGACCCGGCGCGGTATTTTTTGCACTTAGCCTTAAAATAGCCATATCAAGTTCCTCAGATGTCACCTCCGGGACCTCACTACTGTCCTCGCTGTCCAGGGTCACAGACATACTAGGAGGCTCGAATTCCTCTTGTGGTGGGAAAAGGGCTGCAACAACCTCGTTCAGGAGTCGGGGTCGTAGACTCTGCGTCAGAGGGGGCGCGTACGGGCGGAGTTTGTCTCTCACAGCCTTATAAGGTCGCCCCCATGGATCGCAATTGAGAGTCCGCAGCAGTTCCTCTCTGGCAGAAGTCTTCGCATCACTTATTCCCACGCGCAGTGCCTCGGCAGCCTGTTGGTACGCTTCGTATAACTCCTGCTCTATGACCTGGTTTCGTCGGCGTCTTCTTCTCTGTCGTGTATATTGTCGACGGGCAATTATGCACGCCTGCCGTAGCTGTGTAAGCTCCCATGTCCACCAGTACACCCAACGCCGAGGAGGGCGCGAACCGACTCTGGGCATAGACGCATCACAGATGTTGACCATAGCCTCCCGGAACCAGTTCGCCTCCCCCTCAATATCAACCTCTCCAGGACTTTGAAACCATGCCTGAACGGCTGCTGCTTCCTGTAAAAGCTCCTTGTCTAGCCTTTTCATTTGCCATCGAGGGCCACACCAGACCGCAGAACGACCGCGAACAGTTTGTTCGGCTGGCGATGAGTTGACACTAAACCGAATATAAGTATGGTCGGATAATGTCACCTCATCCTCAGCCACGTGCCAACCTTGTATACGTTGCGCCAAGATAGAGCTAACGAGGGTCACGTCAACAATGGAGCCCCCCTGTGGACGCACACACGTAAAAGCCGTTCCTCTGTTTGCCACACAAAGATCGAGGGCCAACGCGAATTCACCCACAACCACACCGCGGTCATCCGTGTCTGGAGACCCCCACGCAACAGAGTGTGCGTTGAGATCTCCAGCCACCATCACTAGGTGAGGGTGGGCTCTGCGGACTACAACTTCAACTTGCGCTAGGAACGTCTCGAACTCGTGGAGTGGTCGGTTCGGCGAGAAATATACTCCCACCACAACCACATCATCAAGACGAGCCGAGACATATCCCTTTCCCCGCAACACATCCTCAAAAGGCGGCACGCCTGCTGAGGAGACGAGAGCCACCACACCATCTAGATCACTGAGCCATCTGTCACAGTCAGGCACAAAGTATGGCTCAGCTACTACCGCATAATCTATCATCCACTGCGCCATAGTCTGAAAATAAAGGTCTTGAGACCGGGCGCAGTGGTTGAGATTAGTTTGTAACCACTTATAGTCCATCTATGTGGTAGCCGTCATCTCCTCCGTCTCGGTGGCCTGCGGCCGCGTGACCGTCTGGGATTGGACGTTAATTGCAGATCCGGTCGGCCTTCTTCTCCTGTTGCGCGGTTTGATGGCGTCACATGTCTTGCTACCCATCTGGTGATTCGCCTGTATATTTTGGTCCGCACATAGAATGCAGTGGGGGGGAGCTTGGCACTCCCTAGCCTCATGCCCTGTGCTGCTACATCTGTAACACAGGCCACTGCGATCGGTCACTGCTGTGCAGACCTCCTTTACGTGCCCCACTTCAAGGCACCGAAAACACCGCATGGGTTTCGATGGAAGTAACGTGACCTTCGTCGACAACCATCCTACCATCAGACGGGCATCGCCCGTTACTATCTTGTTTGCGGCTTCTACTGGACACTTGACCCAGACAGTACCATAACGTGCACGGTCTTGCCTAATGTTCCCGACTTTCACATCCATTTCTGAGCATCCACCAGCTTTTGACACTGCCGAGCGCACCTCATCTATCGTACTGGAGTCATCGAGGCCAATGATACGCATTTCGGTGCATTTCATTGGCCTGGACACCTCAACAGCTGAGGGATCTAGTATCTCAGCAAGTTTTCGCGCCAATGCATTCGCCTTATCTTGCCGGTTAACTCCTGGCACCTCAATCAGTCTAGCTCCTGAAGCCGCCCGCCTTATTGTGACCCCTTCGATACCCAAGTCACTCATTTGCAGCTTCCCTTTGGCATCAGAGAGGATCTGCTTGTAGGTTGTACCCTGTTTTTCCGCATCAGGCTGCAGCTTTATAAGAACAGCAGCCGATCGAGGGGGACGCAATTTGATTTGCTTCTGTCGCCCTTGAAGTGGTTTGTTCGACTGTACTTGTCTGCCTCCCACGGATTGCGTTGTAATATTGCGACTATCTTTCGACTGTTTCTTCTTTTTCTTCTTCTTCTTCTTTCCCACCTCTGTCCATCCCTCTTCTTGCGTGGAGGACGCTGGTAGTGGAGGCTCAGTCGATGCAGACCCAGTTTTTGGGTCTACTATAGCCTTTTCCTTTTCCTTTTTCTTCTTTTTCTTCTTATTTTTCCTTCCCTGCATGCGTTCTTTGTTTACACATACTTCGGGTAAACGCTCCGTGTTTACGCCGTCTTCTTGCGCCTGTACAGCTTGTCTTTCACGGACCAGAGTCTCTTTGAGACTAGTCAGGTGAGAGTCTATTACTGTCCCTACTTGCTCGCCAATGATACGCACGACTTCATCTCGTGTAATTGGCGATTCCTGCCTTGGTTCTTCTTTCCCCTGCCGAACCTCTGCTTTCAACTCCGCCACTTCTTGGCGGAGATTGGCCAGTTGTACGCAAAGTTCTGCATTTTCTTCCCTAAGACGCAGGTTTTCCCTGTTCGCCCTTGTTGTTTCTTCGTCGCAAGTTCGCCTTGTTAGCGCTTCAATAGCAACAGTTATCGACGTTGCAGCATTCTTTAAATCCCTAACAAAGGTGCCCTTTAGGTTGCCAGACTTCGTCGCAATCGTCTTTATAAGGGCTACCTCCGTCTCTACCCGCTCTTTGATTGTTGCCGCCGGCTGTTTTTCGAGTTCCAACGCCAACGCTTCAGCAGATTTTAACTCCAAGTCTGGGGCTCTAGTCGAACGAGCTTTCTTTGCAGCCCGCTCCACAAGGGCTTCAGCGTCGAGCAGGAACTCCTGCTTCTTCAATGCAATCAGCTCCTGCTTTGCTTTAGCAAGACCCACATAGTGCCCAGTTGTGGGCGGTCGACCTCGAAGACGAACGCTTTTATGCGCTGCCCCCTTTGGTGGTGCCGTCGACACGGCCTCCTGATCAGTGTCAGATCCATTGTCTGAGCATGCAGTCCCCATTGATGAGTCCGAGTCCGTTGCAGCACCCGACTCTACTTCTTTATTGCCATCTTGGCCTTCGTCTTCAACTTCTTTTTGTTTTTGTTTTAATTTTCGTTTCTCCATAACTAATCCCACGAGAATGGGGGAAATAAAACGTCATCCCGGGCGGTGCCCCCTGCACCCGGGAAAGCCTACGGGGTAACCCACCGAGGTGTCGGCCGGTACCTCAGCGGAAGAAACGCTAGTGGTTGACATCCCTCTCAACCATGCATCCCATCGCGGCGCTTCTAATGCTTGGGATTGAGGGTGATTTTTTATAGAGGTTGTCTTCCTCGCGGGCCGGGCGGTAAAGCCAAGCCCCTCGGTCCCAGAAAAAATCTTCTGGGATTACGAGTTTGGCGGCGGCGTGGCAAAAGTAATCCTCGTCCAACGTCTCCTACCCGGTTCCTCTTAGCTTCACCACGATCTACTGGCTAGACCGCGGCTACTGAGCCCCCCCATCACGACAAGATGGGAACCAATCGGGGGGGAACCTAACCTAACCTAACCTAACCTAACCTAACCTAACCTAACCTAACCTAACCTAACCTAACCTAACCTAACCTAACCTAACCTAACCTTTTTTTTTTTTTTTTTTTTTTTTTTTTTTTTTTTGGGTCGGGAGGAAAAATGCCTTCGCATCATCCAGTCTGCCACGGGAATGCAGAGTGGGTATGTGGGGCTTGAACCCACTAAAAAACCCCCCGGTGTCAACGACACGTCCGCTATTGCCAGGGGCGTGTGCTTATTGCGCTCCACAGCCCTGGCGCGGTTGCTGCATCCAGCTCGCCGGACGGCTTGCTCACAGTACCCCTCTCTATTGCGAGAGGGGTCGGAGCAGCGCGGGTCGGCCCATCGGCCGTTCATTCGAACCCGCTGGGGGAGAGGCACGTTGACACGAGTGCCTCTCAACCTGGAGGGCCATGTGTGTCAGACGACGGAGTCCCGTTCTCGTCGCCCGACTAGCCCTCATTATGGGGGCAGCAGTTGCAGGCCGTAGGCCCGCCTTCTGCGCCTTGTGCGTCTGCGGCGGATGGCCAGGGTGCTGGTCGCCTCCCGGTCTCTCTCCGCCGCTTCTTTGCGGAGCATGACGCTCTCCGCAAAGGCCTGCACCGCCATCCACGACGTCTCGCTGTCAACCATGGCGCGTACCACGGTTGGCAGCGAGAGGTCGGCCCCCACTGCCGCTCGCATGAGCTCGCGGTCCTCCGCCCAGGCTGGGCAGTTCTCCAGGACGTGTTGGGCGTCCTCATCTGTGCAGTCGTCACAGTGGTGACAGACAGCAGTCGGTTCCCTACCGGCTATCCGACACAGATACCCACCGAAACAGCCATGTCCAGTGAGTATCTGCGTCAGTCTGAATGACAGGAGGCCGTGCTGCCTCGTCAACCACTGGACCAAGACCGGCCGGACCGCCTCAACAGTCCTTCTACCAAAATTTGGATGCTCCAGCCTGAGGGACCACTCCTCGATGGCGAGCTGGCGCAGCTCCTCACGACGACCTTCCACTTCTCTCGGGGCCGGACTTTGGCCCCGGGCTAGTGCCTCCTCGCGCCATGTGAACAGAGACGCGAGGATCATAGCCTCCAGATCCCAGGGCACTGCACCGGCTAGTGCACACGCAGCCTCACATGAGGTCGTGCGGTAACCCCTTATGGCCCTTATCGCCATTGCTCTCTGTGGTCTTTTGAGGAGAGCAATGTTGCCACGGTTCAGGGCCTCACTCCACACTGGGGCACCATACAAGGCCATCGACCGCACGACCCCCATGTACAGGCGCCTGCAAGGTGCTTCCGGCCCCTCGAGGTTAGGCAGAAGCTGCGCCATTTCACCAGCAGCCGACATGAGGCGCGGCACCAATTGCGCAAAGTGTGCGCCAAAGTTCCATCTGCCATCAAGGACAATGCCTAGGTACCGCATTGTCGGCTTGATGGCAATTGGAACTCCACCAACGATCAAGCTGGAGTTTGGAGGCGGCCCCCTCCGAGGGCCGTGAAAACACAGTGCCTCGGATTTGTGAAGCGCCACCTCCAAACCCAGCTGGCGGATTCGGCGCACTACCTGCGCAACGCCCGCCGTCGCCAACATCGCTGCCTCGCGGAATGTAGTGCCACGAGCGGCCACGAGTGTGTCGTCGGCGTAGCACACCACTTCGACTCCCGGAGGATTGGCCCCTCGCAGCACCCGATCATAACCGATGTTCCACAGGAGCGGTCCCAAGACCGAGCCCTGTGGAACACCGCACGACATTTGATTCTCCATCCACCCGCTCTGTGCAGGGAAGACAACCTTCCTGCCGGTCAGGTAATTCCGCACCAGATGGCGCAGGTATATTGGCACTCCGTGGAATTGGAGTGCCTCCATTATGCAAGCCCAGGGGAGGGTATTAAAGGCATTGGCGATGTCCAACGACACCACCAAGACGACCTCACCCTGGGAAACCGCTTCCTGCGCCATCACCTTGACCCGCAGGATGGCGTGGATAGTGGATCTACCCCGGCGGAACCCATATTGGCAATTTGCCAGGTCCGGACCAATTGTTTCGAGGTGCTTGACTATGCGATTTGCAGTGACTCTCTCAAGCAGTTTGCCTGCCTCGTCAAGCACCACGAGAGGTCGGAATCCCGATGGGGTATCCGCCGGTCGCCCATCCTTCCTCAGCAGGACCAGGCGTCCTGTCTTCCACGCCTGTGGAAATCTTCCCTGCACAAAGCAGGCATTCAAGAGGCCCCTGAATCTTTCCTCGAAGCCATTGTGGTCCAGGGCGAGGACAAGAGCTCGACCCGGTACTCCATCCGGACCCGGGGCGGTGTTTTTAGCACGCATTTTGAGCACTGCGGCATCCAACTCGTCCCGGGTTATCTCGGGGATCTCTTCTTGGTCCTCGCCCAGTGGCATCGAGGACGAAGACATACCACCTTGGGGGAACAAATGGGAGACTACCTCTTCCAGGAGCTGCGGCTGGAGACTTTTTGTTAGTGGGACGGCATACGGGTGGATCTTCTTGCGGATCAGCCTATACGGCCGTCCCCACGGGTCCCGATCCAGTGTAGCCAGCAACTCCTGCCTGGCTGCCTTCTTTGCCTCTTCGATGGCTATTTTCAGAGCACACTTCGCCTCCGTCAGGCTTGTCAGCAGGGCGGCCTCATCAGCCCGGTTCCGGCGCCGCCTCCTTCGGTAGCGGGCGTATTGGCGTCTCGCTACTATGCAAGCTTCGCGTAGTTGAGAAAGCGCAGGTGACCACCAATACACCCACCTTTTGGGAGGACGAGTACTAACCCGGGGCATCGATGCATCACAAATTGCTGTTATAGCACCCCGGTACCACTCAGTCTCGTCCTCAACCACCACCTGTACCGGCGCACGGAACCATTCCTGTACTATGGCCGCCTCATGCAGAAGATCTTTGTCGAGGCGCTTCAGCTGCCACCCTGGGCCAGCCTCGCTCGGGGTCCAGTTCGGGCCGCTTGAACTGACCGAAGACGCAGAGAGATCAAATCGCACGTAGCGATGGTCGGAGAGCGTCTCCACGTCTTCCATCACCAGCCAGTTCTGGGAACGGCAGGCCAACGAAGGACTTGCAAATGCGACGTCGACTATGGAGCTGCCGTTCCAGCGCACGCAAGTGGGAACCGAACCCCGGTTCAGCACCGCCAGCCCAACGGTGATGAGCCATTCCTCTACCACCCCTCCGCGCCCCTGTCTATCAATTGCAGGGGATCCCCACGCCGGAGATTCGGCGTTGAGGTCCCCGACAATAAGCACGGGGTGAGGATGGCTCCTGAGCACGAGCGCCTCGACTTCGGCTAGGAATGCCTCAAACTCGCAAAGTGGCCGGTTGGGAGAGAAATACACCCCAACCACAACTATGCCACCAAGCAGAGCTGAGACAAATCCATGACCGCGAAAACAACCTGACGGAGGCGAAGTGTTCGCCGAAGACATGATTGCCACATGGCCCTCCAGATCCGACACCCAGTTTTCTCTGGGTGGAACGAAGTACGGCTCCACCACCACCGTAACATCAATCAACCACTGTGCCACGCTCTGGCAGAGAAGATCCTGTGCTCTGGCACAGTGGTTGATGTTCGCCTCGAGCACTTTTAGGGCCATATCAATCCTGGATCGGCCCCGTTTCCATCGTATCGGCGTCAATATGTGACGCCGGTTGGGCAGGTTGCGCCTGAGCCGTAGCCACAGCCGCAACACGCCTTCTCTTTTTACCAGGCCGGGATGATGGACAAGCCTTGCTCCCGACTCTGTGACCCGCTGGTTTACCCTGTTCAGCACAGAGAGCGCAGTTGGGGTTGGCTCTGCAAGTGGCAGCTTTATGGCCTGGGACTCCGCATCGGTAGCACAGCTGGCTACGGTCGGTCTCAGAGGTGCACGTCTGGCTGACGTGCCCTACTTCCAAGCACCGGTAACAATACTGGGTTTTGGTCGGCAGCAGTTTGACCTGCGCCGACACCCAGCCAACCAGAAGCCGCGTGCCACTGGCAGTAAGCCTTTTGGCAGCCGTGACAGGGCACCGCACCCATACTCCTCTAGTGCCGGAGTGATCCTCTTTTATTTCGCCAGTCTTTATGTCAGTCTCGGCACACTGGCCCACGCGTGCGACAGCTGTGCGGACATCGCCGGATGTTGCCGAGTCACATAGCCCCAGTACACGCAATTCCGCACACTTTTGGGGCCTGGACACATTTATGATTTCAGGGTCCAGTGCCTCCCTCAACTTCTCGGCAAGCGAGTTCGCCTTTTGGTCTCTGTCAGCGCCAGAGACTTCAAGGATGCGAGCCCCTGTTGCTGCCTTTTTTATCCTTAGGCTAGGAATGCCCAGTGCATTGGGGTCCACACTCTCCTGGGCCTGCTTTAGGACCCAGGCATAAGAGATGCCTCGCTTCTCTGCATCTGGGTTGATTTTGAGCTGGACCGCAGCCGAGCGAGGTGGCCGTAGCTTGGGCTGTTGAGCCCGCTGCTGCACTTTTTGTTGGGCCGGCCGTACGTGAGGTGCGGTGGGACCTGTGCTCTTTTTTAAGGTAGCTGCCTTGTTCTTCCGTCCTTTTTTGGCCACTGTGGACCAAGTCTCTGTCATGGTTGGAGGGGCGGGGGGCAGCGGGCGTGATGCCGACGCTGTAACTGGTGCCGCCACTCCAGAGGTTACAGCTTTGGTAACCTTACTTTTCCCCTTTCCTTTTCCTTTCCCCTTAGGGTCAAGTTCCAGGCCACGGGTCTGGGACGATGCAGCCGCCGTCTCGTCCGTACTTGGCGCGCAGGACGGTGGTGGCTGTGCTCTATCCGCCGCCAAAGGTGGTCTCATTCTGGGCTCTGGCAAGAGCCTGCTCTGGATACCGTCGAACCGAGCATTGATCATCGGTCCAACGGTACGCATTATTATAGCCGCCAGTGCTTCGTGCTCTTCCGGGGTGGCTGAGATCGCCGAAGAATGTGACGGGGCCTGAGTCTTGCTTATTTGGGCCCGCAACTCAGCCATTTCCCTTTCGAGTGCCGATACCTTATTCTGCAGGCTTTGATTGCTGGCCTGCAACAGCTCCGTCTCCTCTGCTATGGATCTGCTTTGCAGAGCACAGACAGCCTCCTCAATGTTTTTGGAGGCGTCTTTCAGACTCCTCACAAAAGTGCCTTTCAGATGGCCCGATTTAGCCGCGACCATCCTTACTACCGCCAGGCTGGACATAACTTGCTCTCGCAGGTCCACAGCCGATTTTTCAATTTCACCAGAATCAGTCCCGCTGGTGACACGCTTAGCCTCAGCTTGACGCGCCAGTTCGGCAACGTCAGCTTCGGCCTCCGCTACGGCTGATTCCCGCTGTGACTTGCGGTAAATCGCGTCTGGGCGGGGAAGAGCCACTTTGTTGCTCACAGGACGAGCTCTGCCTCGACTTGCCGTCGACACCTTGGCGGCTGACATCATTTCGTCCACTATCTCGGGGTTGTCCAGCGACGCCTCCCATGTGCGCTTCTTTTTGGCCCATAACCGCGCCATTTGTTTGCCGTCTAAGGCAACATCCACCAACGAGCCTTCAGAGTCAGTGTCAGAGACATTGTCTGGACTCTCGAACAGTTTCGGCGACTCATTGCGGGAGCTGCCTCGACTACCGCTTAAGACTTGCCGGTTGTCGCTGCCCGACTCGTCTTTACGACCTTCTCGGTCCACACTTTCCGGACCTTCGCAGTCCACCTCCAAACTTAAAAAAGAGTTTTTATTTGTGTTTAAATCCATATGATTCCCACGAGTATGGGGGAAATAAAAGGTCGACCCGGGCGGTGCCCCCTGCACCCGGGCAAGCCTATGGGGTAACCCACCGAGGGGTCGGCCGGTGCCTCGGCGGGGGAAACGCTAAAGGTTGACTTACCTCTCAACCATGCATCCCATCGCGGCGCTTCCAATGCTTAGGATTGAGGGTAATTTTTTATAGAGGTTGTCTTCCTCGCGGGCCGGGCGGTTAAGCCAAGCCCCTCGGTCCCATAGGAAAACCCACTGGGATTACGATTTCGACTATTTGCCCAGTTTCCTGGGCCAGTCCTCTACCACTGCCAGCTGAAATCAGCCGACAGTCCCCAAAAGAGCGAAAGTCCATTAAGGACCCCGCTTTCCCCCCATACGCACATCTACACAGGGTCTGAAAGCAGACCTGTGAGAGTGGAATCGGCAGGATATCAGACAACAACCAATAAGACCCCGCATATCGGAGAGTTATTGGCTGCCGCCCAGGGTGCACCGTCCCGAATCCCTTGTCAGCCCGACGCTCACACCGGATCAAAGATCAAATGTGAGAAACAAAGCCTTCAAGGGACCAGGCACTCGAGGAGGTTTCCTGCCCTTAGCACCCCAACCTAACCTAACCTAACCTAACCTAACCTAACCTAACCTAACCTAACCTAACCTTTTTTTTTTTTTTTTTTTTTTTTTTTCGCGGAGAATCCCTTCGGATACCGCACGGGCTACGGGGAGCCAGGTGCGGTTATGTGGTGTGGCCACTAAACTCCGCGGTGTCAACTATCGTCCGCATTTTGCCGGGTCGTGGGCTATTCTCGCTCCACAACCCGGCGCGGCGGCCGCTTTTTCAGCGGCCTCTTCACGGCCGGTCTTGTCCCCCTCGACTGAGAGGGAGAAGAGCGGCCAGCGGGGCGACCCGTCGGTCTTCATCTCTACCCGCTAAGGCGAGGCGCGCGTTGACGACCCAACGCGCCTCCAGCCTGGGGCCATGATTGTCGAGTGACGTCCCGTAATCGTCACCCGACTGGCCCGTTTTATTGGGGCGGCAGGTGCAGGCCGTAAGCCCGCTGTCTGCGCCCTAGGCGCCGGCGGCGGATGGCCAGGGTGGTTGTTTCCTCCCTGTCTCTCTCCGCCGCCTCTTTGCGGAGCATTACTTGCTCCGCGAAGGCCTGCACCGCTGTCCACGACGTCTCACTGTCGACCATGCATTTGATCACGGTCGGCAGCGAGAGGTCGTCCCCCACGACCGCGCGTAACTCCGCGCGGTCCACCGCCCAGGCTGGGCAGTTTTCTAATGTGTGCTGGGCGTCCTCGTCCTGGCATCCGTCGCAATGGTGGCAAACAGCAGACGGCTCCCGACCCGCTACGCGGCACAGATACCCACCGAAGCATCCATGCCCGGAGAGTATCTGTGTCAAGCGGTATGTCAGGGCACCGTGCTGCCTTGCCAACCATTGGCCTAAAACTGGACGGACCGCCAAGACGGTCCTACGCCCAGCAGTGGGCTGCTCCAGCCTCTGGCTCCACTCTTCTATGGTGCGCTGACACAGCTCATTGCGGCGTCCTGCGACCTCCCTGGGTGCCGGTCGGTGACCCCGGGCCTGTGCCTCCTCGCGCCACGTGAATAAGGACGCGAGGATCCCGGCTTCTAGGTCCCAGGGTATACTACCGGCCAACACGCACGCTGCGTCACAGGAGATCGTGCGATATCCCCTGGCAGCCCTGGTCGCCATCACCCTCTGCGGTCTGCGCAAGAGGGCGATGTTCTGCCGACTAAGGGCCTCTGCCCAAACGGGGGCGCCATAAAGGGCCATGGATCGCACGACCCCCATGTACAAGCGTCTGCAGGACGCTTCCGGACCACCTAGGTTCGGAAGGAGCCGTGTCAACGCACCAGCCGCCGCCATCAAACGCGGCACCATCGCCGCAAAGTGGGCGCCGAAGTTCCATCGGCCATCAAGGACGATGCCTAGGTACCGCATCGTCGGCTTGATGGCGATTTCCACACCGCCAACCATCAGGCTGGAGTCGGGGGGAGGCCCCCTCCGAGGACCATGAAAACAAAGGGCCTCGGATTTATGGAGAGCCACCTCCAGACCCAGCTGGCGGATTCGGCGCACCACTTGCGCCACTCCCGCAGTGGCGCGCAATGACGCCTCGCGGAACGTCGCACCGCGGGCGGCCACGAGTGTGTCATCGGCGTAACACACGACCGTGACTCCCGGAAGATTGGCCGCCCGCAGCACCCAATCGTAGCCGATGTTCCACAGGAGCGGTCCTAAGACAGATCCCTGTGGAACACCGCGCGTCATTGCGCACTCCTTCCAACCATCCCGAGCAGGGAAAACTATCCTCCTGTCTGAGAGGTAGTCCTGGATGACCCGACGCAGGTAGGACGGCACCCCGTGATAACGAAGTGCCTCCAGAATGCAAGGCCAGGGGAGGGAGTTAAAGGCGTTGGCGATGTCAAGAGACACCACCACGACCACCTCACCCTGACAGACCGCATCCTGCGCCATGGACTTCACTCTCAGCACGGCGTGGATTGTCGACCTTTTCCGGCGGAACCCGTACTGGCAATCCGCGAGATTTGGTCCAACTCGTTCGAGGTGCTCGACAAGGCGGTCAGCAGTGACTCTTTCCAGCAATTTGCCAGCCTCATCGAGCACAACGAGTGGACGGAAGCCAGACGGAGAATCCGCCGGTCGTCCTTCCTTCCTGAGCAGGACTAAGCGTCCTGCTTTCCACGCCTTGGGAAACCTTCCCTGCTCGAGGCAGGAGTTCATAATCCCCCTCAGTCGTTCCTCCAGGGATTCCGCGCTGTCCAGAGCGAGGACCAACGCCCGTCCCGGAACACCATCAGGACCCGGAGCGGTATTCTTGGCGCGCAATCTTTTTACAGCAGCGCCAAACTCGTCCCGGGTTATTTCCGGGATTTCCTCCCGGTCCTCACTCCTAGCCTCCTCTGGAGGAGCCATGCTGGGGGGCTGAATTGCCACTCCCTGCGGGAATAGAGTGGTAATTACCTCCTCGAGGAACTGTGGCTCTAGACTCTGCGTCAGGGGGACGCCATAGGGCCGGATCTTTTTACGGACCAGCCGATACGGGCGCCCCCATGGATCGCGGTCCAATGTGGCCAACAGTTCCTCCCTTGCCGCTTCTTTCGCGGCTGCAATCGCCGTCTTCAAAGAGTCCTTCGCCTCCAACAGTGCTGCCAGCAAGGCGGCCTCCTCGCCATTATCCCGGCGCCGTCTCCTTCGGTATCGGGCGTACTGGCGTCGCGCTTCGGAGCAGGCTTCCCTGAGCTCCGAGAGAGCCGGCGACCACCAATACACCCACCTTCTGGGAGGACGAGTACTGGCCCGGGGCATAGACGCGTCACAGACAGCGGTCATGGCACCCCGGAACCACTCGGTCTCGTCCTCTACCACCACACTAACTGGCGCGCGGGACCAACCTTGCAGGATGGCCGCCTCTTGCAGCAACTCCTTATCGAGGCGCTTCAACTGCCACCGTGGGCCGACCTCGTTCGGGGCCCAGTCCGGGCTGCTCGGAGCGACCGAGGACGTGGAGAGATCAAACCGCACATAGCGGTGATCTGAGATATTCTCCACATCCTCCAACACACTCCAGCTCCTAACCACACGGCGCGCTACAGAAGGGCTCGCAAAGGCAACGTCCACTATGGACGAGCCCTGCGGCCGCACGCACGTGGGCACCGAACCCCGATTCAACACCGTCAGCCCAACGGAGATGAGCCATTCGACAACAACCTCACCCCGCAACCGCCGAGGGTCTCCCCGGCGGAAAGTCGCGGGACATCCCCACGCCGTTGACTCGGCGTTGAGATCCCCAGCGACCAGGACAGGGCGAGGGTGGCTCCTGTGAATAAGCGCCTCGAGTTCGGCCATGAATGCCTCGAACTCACTGAGCGGACGGTTGGGCGAGAAGTAAACCCCGACCACAACTAAGTCGCCCAGCTGAGCCGAGACCATTCCATGGCCACGCACGATATCTGTTGGAGGCGAAGAACTCGCCGAAGACACGATCGCGACCACACTGTCCAAGTCCCCCAACCAATTGTCACTATTGGGGGGGACGAAGTACGGCTCAGCGACCACCGTTACGTCTATCAACCACTGCACCATGCTCTGGGACAGCAGGTCCTGAGCTCTGGTACAGTGGTTGATGTTCGCCAGGAGAAACTTCAGGGCCATAATTATACGGAGGCCCCTGTCTCCATCTCCTCGGTGGCCTCATGAGCCGTGCGGGTAGGTTGTGTCTGGGCCGTAGCCGCGGACACAACCCGCCCCCTTCCTTTCTTCTTGCGCGCACTCGGGCATGCCGCACTCCCGACTCGGTGTCCCGCCGGCTTGCCGACGCCAGCGCACAACACACAGCTGGCGGCCGCAGCACTGCACTGGGCGGCCCTATGGCCCGGCTTCCCACAACGGTAGCAGAGCGAACTCCTGTCTACCTCTGCAGTGCATCGCTGACTCACATGCCCTACCTCAAGGCAGCGATAACACTGCATGGGCTTATTCGGCAGCAGTTTTATCTGCGCCGATGCCCATCCGACCAGGAGTCGCCTGCCATCGGTCAGCCGTTTGGCCGCCGCGACGGGACACCTCACCCACGCTGTTCGAGTGCCGGCGTGATCCTCACGGATTTTGCCGACTCTGACGTCGGCCTCGGGACACTCACCGACCCGGGCGATTGCAGCACGCACCAGGTCGGGCGTCGCCGAGTCGCACAGCCCGAGCACGCGCACCTCCGCACATTTTTTAGGGCGGGACACCTCCACTACGAGTGGGTCCATGGCCTCTCTCAATTTAGCAGCAAAGGCATCGGCCTTGCCGTCCTTGTCCGCACCCGTAATTTCAATTAAGCGGGCGCCGGTTGCCGCCCGCTTCAGTTTGACACCGGAGATGCCCAATTCTCCGATGTTTACCCGCTGCTGGGCCATTGCCATGACCTCCGCATAGGTCGTACCCCGCTTTTCGGCATCAGGCTGTATTTTTATAATTACAGCCGCTGAGCGCGGGGGACGCAATTTGGGCAGAGGCTTCTGCTTTGGCCCAGTTGGGGCACGAGCGGCCTGAGGGCCGGCAGGGCCAGAAGGTGCTTTGTTTTTAGCGCCCCGCTTCGCTACCTGCGACCAACTCGCCTCCATGGAGGCGGGGGCAGGTGGCAGCGCACGTGGGGCGGGTTGGGGCGCGGGCTTCGCGCTCACTGTCACCTTAGGGTTCGCCGCCTTATTGACAGGTCTCCCCGAAGCCAGTGCCTTGCTGGCAGGCTGCGCTGGCGCAGGCGGAACCGGAGCCGACGATGTAGACGGCTCAGCCGAAGGGAGCGCGTTGGCTCCCACCTTCTTTTTCCCTTTTCCCTTTTTCCCTCCCTTTTTGCCCTGAGTGGGCTCAGGGGTGGGCTGAGGCGGAGTCTTACGCCACTGGGCGGTTTTGCTGACCGCCACAGCAGGAAGAGGTTCTTCATCGGAGTCGGGGTCCGACAACATGTCCTGCACCGCTGCTGCGACGCTCGCAATGTGCCGGTCGACGGCCAATGGAGGTCGCCGTTTGGGTTCCGGCAGGAGGCGGCCCTGTAGACCCTCGAATCGGGCGTTAAGGACAGGTCCTACGGTGTCTAGGATGAGGCGCTTTTGCGCCTCATCAGCCTCCTGCCGAGTCTCCTCCACCACTGGTGCGGGGCGCGTGGACCACTCCACCGCAGCCCGCAGCTCCGCCATCTCGCGCTCAAGCGCCGCCACTTTGGCCTCCAGGCGTCTGTTCACGGCCTGGAGCCGTTCGGTCTCCTCAGAGGCAGTCCTGCTTCCGAGTGCCACCACGACTTCTTCAATCGAGGCGGCCGCCTCCTTGAGCCCCTTCACAAATGTGCCCTTCAGGTTTCCAGAGCTAGTGGCGATTTGCCTGATCACCTTTAGATTGGCATCAGCCTGGTCCTTCAGGGCACATGCCAGGTTGCCATCGTCCAGTGGGATTGCCACCTCCGTCACTTTTTTGGCTGCAGCACGCTTTGATAGGTCAGTGATGTGCTTCTCAGCCTCATCACGACGTGCTGCTGCCAACTGCCTTCTAGCTGCGGCCGACACGGGAGCCGCCTTTGGACGACCACCCTTGTTCTTGGGCGGCCGAGCCCGCAATTTAACAGCCGCTTCTGAATCCGAACCGGAGTTCGGATTGTGGTGCCTTTTGCGGCGCGTCTTTCCGGGACAACTATCTTCGCTCACCCAGGACCCGGTGTCCGAAAGGGAGCCAGCATCTTGCTGCGACGTCGGTTGAAGAGGAGGACTTGCGTCCTCAAGGCGTTTCTTGCCCCCCCCAGAAACGATGGGGCAGCCCACGTCCGAAGACGTGGAGAGGGATTCTCCGGCCTTGCCGGTACCCTCCTGGGGTAATTCTATTTGAGAACTCGCCATTTCATGTTGTCCTTTGGAGGGTGAGGTCCCTGTGGGTTGGCGCTTTTCGATGGGATTCCCTCCCAAACTCATCCCTTGGGCACGCCAGACCTTCGGGATACGGGTTATTATTTATAGAGGTTGTCTTCCTCGCGGGCCGGGCGGTTAAGCCAAGCCCCTCGGTCCCAAAGGAAGATCCTATGGGATTACGAGATCGACCGATATGCCCGGTTTCCCAGGCCGGCCCTCGGCCGCTGCTAGCTGCCAAGCCTGCAGCAGCCACGGCGAGCAGGAGAGATCCCGCTTCCGCCCCACGCACGTCTGCACAGCTCTGGAAGCAGAGCGGTGAGAGCGCGTCTCGGCAGGATATTCGACCAACGTCTCCTACCTGGTTCCTCTTAGCTTCACCGCTAAACTGCGGCTACTGAGCCCCCCCATCACGACAAGATGGGAACCAATCGGGGGGGAACCTAACCTAACCTAACCTTTTTTTTTTTTTTTTTTTTTTTTTTTTTATCGCGGAGAATCCCTTCGGATACCGCACGGGCTACGGGAAGCCAGGTGCGGTTATGTGGTGTGGCCACTAAACTCCGCGGTGTCAACTCTCGTCCGCAATTTGCCGGGTCGTGGGCTATTCTCGCTCCACAACCCGGCGCGGCGGCCGCTTTTTCAGCGGCCTCTTCCCGGCCGGTCTTGTCCCCCTCGACTGAGAGGGAGAAGAGCGGCCAGCGGGGCGACCCGTCGGTCTTCATTTCTACCCGCTAAGGCGAGGCGCGCGTTGACGACCCAACGCGCCTCCAGCCTGGGGCCATGATTGTCGAGTGACGTCCCGTAATCGTCACCCGACTGGCCCGTGTTATTGGGGCGGCAGGTGCAGGCCAAAAGCCCGCTGTCTGCGCCCTAGGCGCCGGCGGCGGATGGCCAGGGTGGTTGTGTCCTCCCTGTCTCTCTCCGCCGCCTCTTTGCGGAGCATTACTTGCTCCGCAAAGGCCTGCACCGCTGTCCACGACGTCTCACTGTCGACCATGCATTTGATCACGGTCGGCAGCGAGAGGTCGTCCCCCACGACCGCGCGTAACTCCGCGCGGTCCACCGCCCAGGCTGGGCAGTTTTCTAATGTATGCTGGGCGTCCTCGTCCTGGCATCCGTCGCAATGGTGGCAAACAGCAGACGGTTCCCGACCCGCTATGCGGCACAGATACCCTCCGAAGCATCCATGCCCGGAGAGTATCTGTGTCAAGCGGAATGTCAGGGCACCGTGCTGCCTTGCCAACCATTGGCCTAAAACTGGACGGACCGCCAAGACGGTCCTACGCCCAGCAGTGGGCTGCTCCAGCCTCTGGCTCCACTCTTCTATGGTGCGCTGACACAGCTCATTGCGGCGTCCTGCGACCTCCCTGGGTGCTGGTCGGTGCCCCCGGGCCTGTGCCTCCTCGCGCCACGTGAATAAGGACGCGAGGATCCCGGCTTCTAGGTCCCAGGGTATACTACCGGCCAGCACGCACGCTGCGTCACAGGAGATCGTGCGATATCCCCTGGCAGCCCTGGTCGCCATCACCCTCTGCGGTCTGCGCAAGAGGGCGGTATTTTGGCGACTTAGGGCCTCTGCCCAAACGGGGGCGCCATAAAGGGCCATGGATCGCACGACCCCCATGTACAAGCGTCTGCAGGACGCTTCCGGACCACCTAGGTTCGGAAGGAGCCGTGTCAACGCACCAGCCGCCGCCATCAAACGCGGCACCATCGCCGCAAAGTGGGCGCCGAAGTTCCATCGGCCATCAAGGACGATGCCTAGGTACCGCATCGTCGGCTTGATGGCGATTTCCACACCGCCAACCATCAGGCTGGAGTCGGGGGGAGGCCCCCTCCGAGGACCATGAAAACAAAGGGCCTCGGATTTGTGGAGAGCCACCTCCAGACCCAGCTGGCGGATTCGGCGCACCACTTGCGCCACTCCCGCAGTGGCGCGCAATGACGCCTCGCGGAACGTCGCACCGCGGGCGGCCACGAGTGTGTCATCGGCGTAACACACGACCGAGACTCCCGGAAGATTGGCCGCCCGCAGCACCCAATCGTAGCCGATGTTCCACAGGAGCGGTCCTAAGACAGATCCCTGTGGAACACCGCGCGTCATTGCGCACTCCTTCCATCCATCCCGAGCAGGGAAAACTATCCTCCTGTGCGAGAGGTAGTCCTGGATTACCCGACGCAGGTAGGACGGCACCCCGTGGTAACGAAGTGCCTCCAGAATGCAAGGCCAGGGGAGGGAGTTAAAGGCGTTGGCGATGTCAAGAGACACCACCACGACCACCTCACCCTGGCAGACCGCATCCTGCGCCATGGACTTCACTCTCAGCACGGCGTGGATTGTCGACCTTTTCCGGCGGAACCCGTACTGGCAATCCGCGAGATTTGGTCCAACTCGTTCGAGGTGCTCGACAAGGCGGTCAGCAGTGACTCTTTCCAGCAATTTGCCAGCCTCATCGAGCACAACGAGTGGACGGAAGCCAGACGGAGAATCCGCCGGTCGTCCTTCCTTCCTGAGCAGGACTAAGCGTCCTGCTTTCCACGCCATGGGGAACTTTCCCTGCTCGAGGCAGGAGTTCAAAAGCCCCCTCAGTCGCTCCTCCAGGGATTCCACGCTGTCCAGAGCGAGGACCAACGCTCGTCCCGGAACACCATCAGGACCCGGGGCGGTATTCTTGGCGCGCAATCTTTTAACAGCAGCGCCAAACTCGTCCCGGGTTATTTCCGGGATTTCCTCCCGGTCCTCACTCCTAGCCTCCTCTGGAGGAGCCATGCTGGGGGGCTGAATTGCCACTCCCTGCGGGAACAGAGTGGCAATTACCTCCTCGAGGAACTGCGGCTCTAGACTCTGCGTCAGGGGGACGCCATAGGGCCGGATCTTTTTACGGACCAGCCGATACGGGCGCCCCCATGGATCGCGGTCCAACGTGGCCAGCAGTTCCTCCCTTGCCGCTTCTTTCGCGGCCGCAATCGCCGTCTTCAGGGAGTCCTTCGCCTCCAACAGTGCTGCAAGCAAGGCGGCCTCTTCACCATTATCCCGGCGCCGTCTCCTTCGGTATCGGGCGTACTGGCGTCGCGCTTCAGAGCAGGCTTCTCTGAGCTCCGAGAGAGCCGGCGACCACCAATACACCCACCTTCTGGGAGGACGAGTACTGGCCCGGGGCATAGACGCGTCACAGACAGCGGTCATAGCACCCCGGAACCACTCGGTCTCGTCCTCTACCACCACACTAATCGGCGCGCAGGACCAACCTTGCAGGATGGCCGCCTCTTGCAGCAACTCCTTATCGAGGCGCTTCAACTGCCACCGTGGGCCAACCTCGTTCGGGGCCCAGTCCGGGCTGCTCGGAGCGACCGAGGACGTGGAGAGATCGAACCGCACGTAGCGGTGATCTGAGATATTCTCCACGTCCTCCAACACACTCCAGCTCCGAACCACACGGCGCGCCACAGATGGGCTCGCGAAGGCAACGTCCACTATGGACGAGCCCTGCGGCCGCACGCACGTGGGCACCGAACCCCGATTCAACACCGTCAGC
The DNA here is from genome assembly GCA_963082605.1 of Rhodophaea formosa. NCBI lineage: Eukaryota > Metazoa > Arthropoda > Insecta > Lepidoptera > Pyralidae > Rhodophaea > Rhodophaea formosa. Next base: position 22,217,697 of record OY720215.1, on the reverse strand, counting down.
CCGACGGAGATGAGCCATTCCTCGACAACCTCGCCCCGTAACCGCCGAGGATCTCCCCGGCGGAAAGTCGCGGGACATCCCCACGCCGTTGACTCGGCGTTGAGATCCCCAGCGACCAGGACAGGGCGAGGGTGGCTCCTGTGAATAAGCGCCTCGAGTTCGGCCATGTAGGCCTCGAACTCACTGAGCGGACGGTTGGGCGAGAAGTAACCCCCCACCACAACTAAGTCGCCCAGCTGAGCCGAGACCACTCCATGGCCACGTACGACATCTGTTGGAGGCGAAGAACTCGCCGAAGATACGATTGCGACCGACCCATCCAGGTCCCCCAGCCAATTTTCGCTGTCAGGGGGGACGAAGTACGGCTCTGCGACCACCGTTACGTCTATCAACCACTGCGCCATGCTCTGGGCCAGCAGGTCCTGAGCCCTGGTACAGTGGTTGATATTCGCCAGGAGAAACTTCAGGGCCATAATTATGCAGTGGCCCCGGTCTCCATCTCCTCGGTGGCCTGAGCCGTGCGGGCAGGTGGTGTCTGGGCCGTAGCCGCGGACACACCCCGCCTCCCCCCTTTCTTAGCGCGTGCACTCGGGCATGCCGCACTCCCGACCCGATGTCCCGCTGGCTTGCCAGCGCCAGTGCAGAGCACGCAGCTGGCAGCCGCGGCACTGCACTGAGCGGCCTTATGGCCCGGCTTGCCACAGCGGAAGCAGAGCGAACTCCGGTCCACCTCCGCAGTGCACCGCTGGCTAACATGCCCCGCTTCGAGGCAGCGGTAGCACTGCATGGGCTTATTTGGCAGCAGTTTGACCTGCGCCGAAACCCATCCAACCAGGAGTCGCCTGCCGCTGGTAAGCTTTTTGGCCGCAGCAACGGGACACCGCACCCAGGCCGTCCGTGTGCCGGCGTGGTCCTCGCGGATTTCTCCGACCCTCACGTCGGCCTCTGGACACTCACCTACTCGGGCGATAGCGGCACGCACCAGATCGGGAGTCGCAGAATCGCACAACCCGAGCACGCGTAGTTCGGCACTCTTCTTAGGCCGGGAGACCTCTACCACTTCGGGACCCACTACCTCCCTGAGTTTGGCAGCGAACGCGTCAGCCTTGCTGTCCCTTTCAGCACCCGCAATCTCAATAATACGGGCTCCGGTAGCCGCCCGTTTCAATTTGACACCGGAGATGCCCAACTCTCCGATGTCTACCCTCTGCTGGGCCATCGCCATCACCTGGGCATAGGTGGTCCCGCGCTTCTCGGCCTCAGGCTGTATCTTTAAAATTACAGCAGCCGAGCGCGGGGGTCGCAATTTAGGCAGAAGCCGCTGGTTGGGCTTCTGCTTGGGCCCAGTCGGGGCACGAGCAGCCTGTGGGCCCGCAGGGCCAGAAGGCGCCTTATTTTTGGCGCCCCGCCTCACTACGTCCGACCAACCCGCATCCATTGACGCAGGGGCAGGAGGCAGCGTACGCGGGGCGGGACGGGGCGCTGTCTTTGCGCTCGCCGCTGTAATTGGGGAAGCGGTCTTGTCGGCGGGCTTTGCAGGAACCGGCGCCTTGTTTGCAGGCCGCACTGGAGCCGGTGGGACTGGGGCCGAAGACGTGGATGGCCTCGGCTCGGCTGAAGGGGGAGCACTTGCTGCCGCCTTTTCTTGGTTTTTTCGCCCTTTGGCGCCCTTCTTCGCCTTACTCTTTTTGCCCTTGGTGGGCTCAGGAGCAGGCTGGGATGGAGCTTTAAGCCACTGTGCAGTCTTGCTCACTGCAACAGGGGGTAGCTCCTCATCCCCATCCGATTCGGACAGCATGTCCACCGTCGCTGCCGCGACGGACGCAATGTGCCGGTCGAAGGCCAGAGGTGGCCGCCGTTTGGGTTCCGGCAGAAGGCGGCCCTGTAGGCCCTCAAAGCGGGCATTCAATATAGGGCCCACAGTGTCGAGGATGAGGCGCTTCTGCGCCTCATCAGCCTCCAGCCTGGTTTCCGTCGCCGCCGGTGCAGGACGCGTGGACATTTCCACCGCAGCCCGCAGCTCCGCCATCTCGCGCTCGAGCGCCGCCACTTTGGCTTCCAGGCGTCTGTTCACAGCCTGGAGCCGTTTATTCTCATCGGAGGCAGAACCGCTCGCGAGGGCCACAACGGCTTCCTCGATCGAGGCGGCTGCCTCCTTAAGGCCCTTCATGAAAGTGCCCTTAAGGTTGCCAGAGCTTGTGGCAATATGCCTGATGACCTTTAATTGGGCATCAGCCTGGTCCTTAAGGGCACACGCCATGCGGCCCTCATCCGGCGGGTGAACCGCCTCAATCGCCGTCACCTTTTTGGCAGCGGCCGCCTGGGACAAGTCGGTGACGAGCTTCTCAGCCTCGTCACGACGTGCCGCCGCCAGTTGTCGTCGGGCTTCAGCCGACATGGGAGCCGCCTTTGGGCGACCACCCTTGTTTCGGGTCGACTTGGCCCGATATTTGACCGCGAGGTCCTCATCTGAGCCGGAGCCCAGATTCCGGAGCCTCTTGCGGCGCGCCTTTCCGGTACTCTCTACGCTCATCCAGGACCCGGTATCCGAGGCTGAGCCAGCATCTTGCTGCGACGTCGGTAGAAGTGGAGGACTTGCGTCCTCTTGGCGTTTCTTGCCCCCCCCAGAAACGATGGGGCAGCCCACGTCCGAAGACGTGGAGAGGGATTCTCCGGCCTTGCCGGTACCCTCCTGGGGTAGTCCATTTTCAGAAGTCGCCATTTCATTTTTTCCTTTGGAGGGTGAGGTCCCTGTGGGTTGGCGCTTTACGATGGGATTCCCTCCCATACTCATCCCTTGGGCACGCCAGACCTTCGGGATACGGGTTATTATTTATAGAGGTTGTCTTCCTCGCGGGCCGGGCGTTTAAGCCAAGCCCCTCGGTCCCAAAGGAAGTTCCTATGGGATTACGAGATCGACCGTGTCGCCCGGTTTCCCAGGCCGGCCCTAGGCGACTGCCAACAGCCAAGCCAGCAGCAGCCACGGCGAGCAGGAGCCCGAAAGGACCCCGCTTTCGCCCCACGCACGTCTGCACAGCTCTGGAAGCAGAGCTGTGAGAGCGCGTCTCGGCAGGATATCAGACAACAACCAATAAGACCCCGCATATCGGAGAGTTATTGGCTGCCGCCCAGGGTGCACCGTCCCGAATCCCTTGTCAGCCCGTCGCTCACACCGGATCAAAGATCAAATGTGAGAAACAAAGCCTTCAAGGGAACAGGCACTCGAGGAGGTTTCCTGCCCTTAGCACCCCAACCTAACCTAACCTAACCTAACCTAACCTAACCTAACCTAACCTAACCTAACCTAACCCAGTACCACTTGATCCGCAGGTCGGAACGCCACGATTTTGCCACTGTGCGCAGTAAAAAATTCCAAGTGTTGGAAAAAATTTCACTAATACACAAGTGTTATACATCAAAAGAAGCAGAAAAACAAGGAGAAAGTGATAGTGAAAACCGTTTTATCAAATTCTTAAAATTAAAAAAGTTATCAACAAAAAACTAATAAGTGTCAAAAAATTTTTGTGTTCCCGGACCAGAACTCTGGAAAAGCAGCGGGACGTCACGTTTCTGGAACTGCTTTCTTCTAGGGCCTGACGAGAACTACATTTGGCGAAAAATTCAGATTTTTCCAGCTGTTGATTCCCAAGAAAACAACAAAAAAGGAAAAACATAACCCTTTTCCGAATCGGGAACCACAGGAGAGCGGCAAAATTGAAAGGTAGTGTTCGAAGCAGGACACTAAGGCGAGCAAGACAAAACTTTTCCCATCCAAATCGGACCACCCCTCTGGAAGTTATTTACATTTTTTCAAAATTGGACATTTAAGGGTGCTTTTCTTAAAAACTAAACCGACAACCCCCCATTTTTATAATTTCTAAAAATAGATCAAACTTGAAACTTCAACCCTACAATAATTCAGATTTTTTGGACAAGGGGTTGCTGAGAAAGTAATTTTCAAAGCACGGTATCGAGACACGTGCTTCCCTAGGGAGCACCGGGAGACCAACGGAGGGAGTGAAACTGAATGCTGCGTGAAAAGAAAATTATTTTAAGTTTTTAAATTTTTCGATTAGGACCATCCTGAGGTGAAAATTTTGTAAAAAAGTATAAAATTGACAGGAAAACTGTTTTCCCTTGGGAAGAACGCAATAGTTTTATATGAAAACAGTAAATTATTAAAAGCGATAACGGTGGTGCAACTATTCAACTACATGAGTGCCAAATTTGAGAATTTTAAATCAAGTAAGTCCGGAGATATTAAATTTTTTATCTGAATAACTGGGATTTTTCGGGGACTTTACGTAATTAGAAAGCAATAACTTGCTTTCTAATTATAGGGTTATTTGGCAAAACAACCCTCGAAATTCAAAAATAGGGCTTTCAAAATAAGTCCTACGCGTTTTTCAAAATTTTAACTTCATCATTTTAAGAGAAAATAGGCTTTCAAATTTGGCAAAGACTTGATATTTTAGATCGAGAATTCCCCCTCTTCCCGCGGGGGAAATCAAAATTTTATTTTTCAAATAGTTATAATTGGGCATTATATAAAATATTTTATACTAAGTTTAGTTAAAAACACTTTAGAAACCCCCTAAATTAACCTTGCATAAGGCGCCATCTATTATCGCTAAGTAGAACTTTATACTTATGAAATATTGTATTTGATTTTAAAAAATTTTAGGCTTTTAATTTATCATAAGACGTTCTCCCCACCCTTTGAAAGCGGAGTGGTACGTTAAATTATAGTTGTGAACCCGAACAAGGCACTTTTAACCAAAATCTGGTGATTAATTATTGTAAGGACAACATCTAGACTTCTTCCCCCTTTTTCTGCAAAAATTCAGAAAAATAAAAGTCACTGACTTATGGACTTCTGTTGTCAACATATTTAAATTATTTTCACATTCTTTAGCTTTAATACAAGCCAGTAATAACTAAAATTAAGGTAGCAATACTAAAATTGTATGGAAAAAATTAAATTCTTTGAAATATCAATTTTTACCAAATAACACTGTGTTTTAGGGTTCGCAGAGGCGCTGTGTCTATTAGAAACTTAAAATAGCCCTGAAGAGCCAGTTAAATTGATAAAATTTGCAAATTTTGGACTAAAAAATCATTTTTTGAAAAAGCTCATTTTTCGAAATTTTGAAAATCAAAAAAGTGCTTAGGGCTCGACATACTGTGAATAGTATAATCAAAATTTTTTCAAAATTTTTCAGTCATAAACAAGGCCACAATAATTAAAATTTAATATTTTTAATAGGGACTTGCATGAAAGTTGACATAGTGCTGCTATAGGTTACTAATTCTTAAAAATTGACTAGTCATTAGGACGTAGGTGCCTCCCTACCTATAACATACCTAGGTAGAAGGTATAGGACCCCGGAAGGCACACCCCCCCCCCCTCCCCCTATAATAAGTTATTTTAAAATTATTGTTAAACTCCTTTAAAATTAAGCATCCCATATATTTCATAATAGGCTTGTGTAGAAATTGGCAGCTTTAAACTACATAATTATTTGACTTTCCTTGGCTCCCCTTTACAGGGCCAAAAAAAAAATTTTTTTTTTATTTCTACACATTAAAATTTTAATTACGCTCTTAACTTATACAATATTTTATTTAATTTTACATTTTGACGCAACCCTCCGACAGTATAATTAAGCAAAGTATTTAGTTATATTATTTATTCAATTATAGTTTGTATTTATAATCTTACTTACCTTGGGCTCGACGATGCCGCTCGTGCACTCCCCGCAACCCACCGAAACAGCGCCGAACGACCAGACGCCAAAGTCTGTATCGTTTGCTGAACCGCGCTGTCTAAATTACTCGCCCGACAATTTCAAGTATTATTGTGATTATAAGAGAAGCCGGGATCCTGCTGAAACACCCTTCGTACCACATAAATTCAGGAGGCAGCGGATAACCGATGACGAAAGAGATATATTAGTCGAGGCGTGCAGGGACTATAGACGACAAATTGAAGCGGACCTAGAAACTGCAAAGAACTTAAATCCGTTAGTTAAAAATTCTATTTTAGAAAAATTGAACGGGTTAGAGCACAAATTCCTGGACCTGGCGGAATACGTCGAGCCACAAAATATAACTCCAGGCTACCATCCCAGCGTCCGCACACAGACGTCCCCGCAGAACAGTACGAGCCCACTTCAAATAGGTAGCGGTGAGGACCTCACCGCCGAGGCCGACGCCATCCTGTCCAGGGCGGTGAAGCTGCTCGGTGACTCCAGGAATCTCAAAACAGAGATTAAAGCTGGAGTCACCGAGGCAGTGGAACGCCTGCACGAGATGGTGAAGGCTTTGGGGGCGGGAGCGGTGGGTGGGAATTTCGCGCCCGTCGTGCCCGCCTCCGGCGATGGGGCCCTCAACAAGTCCGGCCTCGAGCGCGGGTGGTCACCCGAGCCTGCTCTCTCCAAACAGTTGGAGGAGCAGGCCCGGCTGATCAGCGAAAACACCCGAGTACTGAGTGAGCTCAGGGAGATGGTGGTCGCGCAACAGTCTGGTCCCTTGACTTACGCAAACGTGGTGGCTCGCCCGGCCTTGGCGAAACCGACCGAGCGTGGAGCCCTGCTCTCCCTTGTCGTCACATCCAAGGATGCGTGCGACACGGGGGAGCAGGTGCTCGACAAGGTGCGGGAAGCGGTGGATGCCAAGGCTGGGTTGGTACGCGTGGAGCGGGTGCGTAAAGCGAGGGATCAGAAGGTCATAATGAGCTGTGCGACAGAGGCCGAAAGGTCTAAACTGCGGCGTAGGATAGAGACAGCGGGCAAAAACCTCGCCGTCGAGGACGTGAAGAACAGGGACCCGCTCCTCATCCTCTGGGGCGTCAGCATCAGGCACACTGATGAGGACGTCATCAGAGCGGTGAGGAGACAAAACCCTGAGGTTTTTCACGGCCTCGAAGGGGAGGACATCCGCCTTCACATAAAATACAAAAAGAAGGCGCGGAACCCGCAGGTTTGTCATTTTGTGGTCAGCACATCTCCGGCAATATGGAGGAGGGCAGTGGATGCCGGCACCCTCCGAGTGGACCTTCAGCACGTGAGGGTTGCCGATCAGTCCCCCCTCGTGCAGTGCTCGCGATGCCTGGCCTACGGCCATAGCAGGCGGTACTGCAGCGAGGCGGAGGACTCATGCAGCCACTGCGGAGGTCCACACCTTAAGTCGGAATGTGCTGATTACGGGGCAGGCACGGCGGCAACATGCCGTAATTGTAAAAAGGCGGGCCACGAGAGGATGGGCCACAATGCCTTCAGTGACGAGTGCGTAATAAGAAAGAAGTGGGACGCGATTGCGAGGTCAGCAACCGCGTATTCCTGACCTCGCAATAGGCGTGTACCCAAAGTATGTGGCCGAGCCTTTGGTGCCTACATTTGCCTTGGCCATACAACTTTGCTTTGCAACAAATCAAAATTGTCATGAAACCAGGGTGACAGGGTGGTCACCGCGGCTGGGCAGCATGCGGGGTACGTTTTGGACGGAAGGCATTGCGTCGGAGAATGAGGATGTCCCCCCTTTGGTAGCCACATTGACTAAGATATAAATTGTTGAAACCTCTAAAATTCACTCGCCATACTCCAAGATGAAAAATGTAATATGACGACATTATATGATAATGCTCATCATATTAAATAGCAAAAAACAAGAAGGAGTTTAGTGAAGGGGAACATCTTCATTTAAGTAACAAAACTGAGAGATTATAATATATAAGTGATAAGAATTGTAACGAATAAGAATTGTAATTTGAACTAAATTAAATGTAAATAAAGTGAGTTATATGTACTGTCATTTGTAATGTGAAATATTGTAAAAAATAGATATAAAGTATAAAAGTGTAATGAATAAGTATTACAAATATTAAAATATGTAAATAAATATTGTAAAAAGAAAACTAGAAATGTAAAATAAAAATGGTGTTGAATATAAATACAATAAATGTACAATGATGTCGTAGTACCTACCCCCTACCTATGCAATATATAAGAGAGAAATAAATAAAAATAACCACGCTTACAAAATAGAAAGAAAAAATTAGATAGACGGGAATCCCACCCGAACAGAGCAAAAGACGAAGTATGAACTTGGCCAGTATGATGAATGAAAGTACGAGAGGCATGCAAGCGAGAACTAGTATGAATGAGAAACAGCAGACATAGGCTCTGATCATGTCAGAGGGTGAAGTAGTATAAAAAAAAAAAAAAAAAAACCTAACCTAACCTAACCTAACCTAACCTAACCTAACCTAACCTAACCTAACCTAACCTTTTTTTTTTTTTTTTTTTGTTGTCGGGGTGAAAATGCCTTCGCATCTTCTACTCTGCTGTGGAATAGCAAAGCAGGTATGTGGGACTTGGACCCACTAAAAAACACCCCGGTGTTCATACAAGCCGCTTAAAATACGAAGCCATGGGAACAATAATCTCCACAGCCTCGATGCGGCGCCACTTATGGTGGCCCTAGCCGCTCACTCACACTCTCTTAGGACGAGAGAGGTTGGAGCTGGCCCGCGGGTCGCTCTGAGCTTCCACACCGCTTTATGGGGAAGACGCACGGAACACTTCGCGCGTCTTCATACCCGGAGAGTCATAGGTTAGACAACGGAAATTCCACTTCCGCTGTCCAACTGACCCTATGGAGGCAACAGAGGGGGATAAGCCCGAACCCTGCGCCCCGAGCGCCGGCGGCGAATGGCCAGGTCTGTTGTTACCTCCCGGTCTCTCTCCGCCGCCTCTTTGCGGAGCATTATAGTCTCCGCAAAGACCTGCACTGCTGTCCATGACGTCTCGCTGTCAACCATGGCTCGCACCACAGCTGGCAGCGAGAGGTCATCTCCAATGACAGCGCGCAAAATGGCGCGCTCCTCTGCCCAAGCTGGGCAGGAATCAAGAGCATGTTGCGCGTCCTCGTCAGGACATGTACTACAATGGTGGCATTGGGCAGCAGGTTCCCTGCCGGCAATCCGACACAGATATCCTCCGAAGCAGCCATGTCCGGAGACTATCTGTGTCAGACGAAACGTCAGAACACCGTGCTGCCTGCCCAACCACTGTCGCAGAACCGGGCGAACTGCCTCAATAGTTCTGTGGCCCGCACTCGGCTGTTCCAGCCTCATGGACCAATCTCTCTCACTCTCTAGCCGTAACTCATTTCGGCGTCCATCCAACTCACGTGGTGCTGGTCGGAGGCCACGGGAAAGTGCATCTTTGCGCCAGAAATAAAGTGACGCAAGGACTCTCGCATCAATATCCCATGGAAGACATCCAGCCAGCACACAAGCGGCCTCATGAGAGATCGTTCGATATCCTCTTACAGCTCTTATTGCCATCACTCTCTGCGGTTTGCGCAGCAAAGCGATGTTGTGGC
>OY720215.1:22190703-22208110 GCA_963082605.1 Rhodophaea formosa | reverse complement strand
TACACCGGAAGCACTTACTGGGTCTCTCTTTCAAAAGTTTTACTTGGGCTGAAATCCAGCCAACCCGTAATCTGCCATCACTTAGTATCTTCTTGGCTGCCGTGACAGGACAGCGGACGAAAGCCTTGATCCCGGAAAAATACGAGCGTACTTCGCCAACTTTCACGAGCTCCTCTTTACAACCTGTGGCGCGCACTATTGCAGCTGTGATTTCTTCCGCTGATACAGCATCATCCAGGTCGGACACTAGAAGTGTTGCGCTTTTGTTTGGCCTTGAGATTCGGACATCCTGACCCTGCAGTGCTTTTTTGAGCTCCTCAGCCAAAGAGTCTGCTTTGTCACCGCTAGTAGCACCAGGTAACTCGAAAACAGCAGCTCCGGTGACAGCTTTTCGGTACCTGAGTCCAGGGATTCCAAGGCTCTCAAGATTTACCTTGCTTTTTGCTTCCGCGATAATTGAGCTGTACGTCATCCCTCTTTTTTCAGCATCAGGCTGCAGTGTGATAACAACCGCAGACGAGCGTGGGGTACGGAGTTTGGGTGCCCGTGATTTGTTCTGAGACACCCTGCCGGCACCTGACTGACCGGCCGATGTCTTATGTGCCGCACTAATCATTCTTTTGCGCATCTTACGCCTTTTGCTGCGCGAGAGGAAAGGTGTCCATTCCTCATCCCTTGCTTGAGACGAACCCTGCACAGTACTACTCTGCTCACGTGAGTCTTCAGCCAGTCCAGTGTGATCTGTTCTGTGGGGCACGTCAGGCGTGATACGTGAGGTGATGCCTGACTGCTTCCCCTTTCCTTTGCCTTTCCCTTTACTAGCCACCTGAGCCTCAGAGGACGTGGGTGCTGGGGCTGGCCTGCTTTGATTTGCAGCAGATGTCACAAAGGTCGTTGATTTGTTTGTAGCAACCGTCGGATTTTGAGCCGCTACCACATTAAATGCTCTCTGTGGCTGTAGCCTTTTATCTGATGCCAACGGAGGACGTAGCCGCTCCTCAGGCAGAAGTCGAGAGCTAATGCCTTCAAACCGTGCGCTAACCATTGTCCCAACCTGGATCATCATTTCGCGGGAGAAGTTGTTAAACTGCTCCCGCAGAAAGTCAGGGGTCACTACCTGCGCCGGCTCCTCAGCATGCTGCGACGCAATTTTCCTCTTCAGAATCTCCACTTCTGCCTGGAGAGAAGCCATATCACTATGGAGGCGGCGATTGTCCGCCTGTAACTTTTCAGTTTCCTCTGAGCTTGTGCGATTTTGTAGTATCGTCACAGCTTCCAATATCAGGGACGACGCTTTGTTCAGCTTCTTTTGGAAGGTACCTTTTAAATTTCCCGATTTAGAGGAAACAGCCTTTATTAGGGTGACTCCATCCTGCACTTGCCTGACGAGATCATCGGCAGTGCCTTCTCCTTCTCCACCACGCGATATCCGAGCAGCGCGGTTTGCGTCGGCCTGTATCTCGATCTCATCAACGCTCGGGTCGAGAGGTTTCTTTAGAAATTCCGCACGTCTATCTGCCGCAAGCTCGGCCCTAGCTGTATCTGTCGACCAACGGCCTTGCCTGTTGCGGCTTTCCGGCACATAATTTTTGGGCGCCGGCATTGAGCTCCCGCTTGATGCGGACTCATATCCAGATCCTCCCTGTGGTTTAGGGCATCGTCTGCGACGCCGCTTCGTTGTAGACCCTTCTTGGGACCCTACAGTCTCTAAACTCATGACTGAAGTCTCAGACATTGAGCCTTCATCCCTTCCAGAATACAGGCTTGAAGCCCGATGACGGTTCTTGCCCCCCCCAGATACGGTGGGGCAGCCTGCACCCGAGAGCGCAGGGAGGGATTCTCCAGCATCGCTGGTACCCTCCTGGGGTAGTACGTTGTTCAGACTCGCCATTTCATAGATTTCCTTTGTTTACAGGGTTAGGTCCCCGATATTTTTTTTTTTTTTTTTTTCCCCCCCACCCCGGCGCTCGGGACGGGACTCCTTCCCGCCATTCATCCCCTCGGCACGCCAGACCTTGAGATTAGGGTACCATCAAAGGTACAGTCTCCTTGACCCCAGATGGGGAAACAAGTAAAGGTGAAGACAGGGCACAAGCAGCGCCCCCCCCACGAAACAAACTCTCCAACCACCAACACAGCAGAGATCAGTACTACGCAAACTGCCAGACAAAAGAAAGATCCAGAATCATACTGCGAGCGATCCCCGAGAGCAACATTGGCAGCCCACCCAGCCCCAAAAACCTACTTCCGCCAAACGAAGCAGAGCTGCCCTATCTGACGAAAGCAGACCCCAAAACTAGGTGAATCATCCCAATTACAATCAGCGATCGCCCACAAAACAACTCAAAGGTCCATTCCATGCCCGACAATCCACACAACACCAACCACCACCGCATCCATGGGCAGAAAGTCCATCCCAAAAAGAGGGCGCTACCCACGCCCTAGCTTCACCACAATACACCTTATCTCATCACTGTCTGAAAGCAGACAGGAGAGAAAAGCCCCAAAGCGAGCGCGAGCCCTTTGCTGGACCGCGCTTTCCCCCCCTAAGGTAGGATATTGGCCAGCAGCTAACAAGACCCCTAAAGCAGGGAGTTATTAACTGTCGCCCAGGGTGCACCAGCCCAATCCCTCGTCAGCCCGCCGCTCTCACCGGATCAAGAGATCAAGTGAGAAAAGCAAAAGCTTTCAAGGGATCGAGCCAACGTGGAGGTTTCCTAACCATAGCACCCCAACCTAACCTAACCTAACCTTTTTTTTTTTTTTTTTTTTATCGCGGAGAATCCCTTCGGATACCGCACGGGCTACGGGAAGCCAGGTGGTGTGGCCACTAAACTCCGCGGTGTCAACTCTCGTCCGCAATTTGCCGGGTCGTGGGCTATTCTCGCTCCACAACCCGGCGCGGCGGCCGCTTTTATAGCGGCCTCTTCACGGCCGGTCTTGTCCCCCTCGACTGAGAGGGAGAAGAGCGGCCAGCGGGGCGACCCGTCGGTCTTCATCTCTACCCGCTAAGGCGAGGCGCGCGTTGACGACCCAACGCGCCTCCAGCCTGGGGCCATGGTTGTCGAGTGACGTCCCGTAATCGTCACCCGACTAGCCCGTGTTATTGGGGCGGCAGGTGCAGGCCGTAAGCCCGCTGTCTGCGCCCTGGGCGCCGGCGGCGGATGGCCAGGGTGGTTGTTTCCTCCCTGTCTCTCTCCGCCGCCTCTTTGCGGAGCATCACTTGCTCCGCGAAGGCCTGCACCGCTGTCCACGACGTCTCACTGTCGACCATGCATTTGATCACGGTCGGCAGCGAGAGGTCGTTCCCCACGACCGCGCGTAACTCCGCGCGGTCCACCGCCCAGGCTGGGCAGTCTTCCAGTGTGTGCTGGGCGTCCTCGTCCTGGCATCCGTCGCAATGGTGGCAAACAGCAGACGGCTCCCGACCCGCTATGCGGCACAGATACCCACCGAAGCATCCATGCCCGGAGAGTATCTGTGTCAAGCGGAATGTCAGGGCACCGTGCTGCCTTGCCAACCATTGGCCTAAAACTGGACGGACCGCCAAGACGGTCCTACGCCCAGCAGTGGGCTGCTCCAGCCTCTGGCTCCACTCTTCGATGGTGCGCTGACACAGCTCATTGCGGCGTCTTGCGACCTCCCTGGGTGCCGGTCGGTGACCCCGGGCTTGTGCCTCCTCGCGCCATGTGAATAAGGACGCGAGGATCCCGGCTTCTAGGTCCCAGGGTATACTACCGGCCAGCACGCACGCTGCATCACAGGAAATCGTGCGATATCCCCTGGCAGCCCTGGTCGCCATCACCCTCTGCGGTCTGCGCAAGAGGGCGATATTTTGGCGACTTAGGGCCTCTGCCCAAACGGGGGCGCCATAAAGGGCCATGGATCGCACGACCCCCATGTACAAGCGTCTGCAGGACGCTTCCGGACCACCTAGGTTCGGAAGGAGCCGTGTCAACGCACCAGCCGCCGCCATCAAACGCGGCACCATCGCCGCAAAGTGGGCGCCGAAGTTCCATCGGCCATCAAGGACGATGCCTAGGTACCGCATCGTCGGCTTGATGGCGATTTCCACACCGCCAACCATCAGGCTGGAGTCGGGGGGAGGCCCCCTCCGAGGACCATGGAAACAAAGGGCCTCGGATTTGTGGAGAGCCACCTCCAGACCCAGCTGGCGGATTCGGCGCACCACTTGCGCCACTCCCGCAGTGGCACGCAATGACGCCTCACGGTACGTTGCACCGCGGGCGGCCACGAGTGTGTCATCGGCGTAACACACGACCGAGACTCCCGGAAGATTGGCCGCCCGCAGCACCCAATCGTAGCCGATGTTCCACAGGAGCGGTCCTAAGACAGATCCCTGTGGAACACCGCGCGTCATAGCGCACTCCTTCCAACCATCCCGAGCAGGGAAAACTATCCTCCTGTCTGAGAGGTAGTCCTGGATGACCCGACGCAGGTAGGACGGCACCCCGTGATAACGAAGTGCCTCCAGAATGCAAGGCCAGGGGAGGGAGTTGAAGGCGTTGGCGATGTCAAGAGACACCACCACGACCACCTCACCCTGGCAGACCGCATCCTGCGCCATGGACTTCACTCTCAGCACGGCGTGGATTGTCGACCTTTTCCGGCGGAACCCGTACTGGCAATCCGCGAGATTTGGTCCAACTCGTTCGAGGTGCTCGACAAGGCGGTCAGCAGTGACTCTTTCCAGCAATTTGCCAGCCTCATCGAGCACAACGAGTGGACGGAAGCCAGACGGAGAATCCGCCGGTCGTCCTTCCTTCCTGAGCAGGACTAAGCGTCCTGCTTTCCACGCCTTGGGAAACCTTCCCTGCTCGAGGCAGGAGTTCAAAAGCCCCCTCAGCCGCTCCTCCAGGGATTCCGCGCTGTCCAGAGCGAGGACCAACGCCCGTCCCGGAACACCATCAGGACCCGGGGCGGTATTCTTGGCGCGCAATCTTTTTACAGCAGCGCCAAACTCATCCCGGGTTATTTCCGGGATTTCCTCCCGGTCCTCACTCCTAGCCTCCTCTGGAGGAGCCATGCTGGGGGGCTGAATTGCCACTCCCTGCGGGAACAGAGTGGCAATTACCTCCTCGAGGAACTGCGGCTCCAGACTCTGCGTCAGGGGGACGCCATAGGGCCGGATCTTTTTACGGACCAGCCGATACGGGCGCCCCCATGGATCGCGGTCCAATGTGGCCAGCAGTTCCTCCCTTGCCGCTTCTTTCGCGGCAGCAATCGCCGTCTTCAGGGAGTCCTTCGCCTCCAACAGAGCCGCCAGCAAGGCGGCCTCTTCACCATTATCCCGGCGCCGTCTCCTTCGGTATCGGGCGTACTGGCGTCGCGCTACGGAGCAGGCTTCTCTAAGTTCCGAGAGAGCCGGCGACCACCAGTACACCCACCTTCTGGGAGGACGAGTACTGGCCCGGGGCATCGACGCGTCACAGACAGCGGTCATTGCACCCCGGAACCACTCGGTCTCGTCCTCTACCACCACACTAACCGGCGCGCGGGACCAGCCTTGCAGGATGGCCGCCTCGTGCAGCAACTCCTTGTCGAGGCGCTTTAACTGCCACCGTGGGCCGACCTCGTTCGGGGCCCAGTCCGGGCTGCTCGGAGCGACCGAGGACGTGGAGAGATCGAACCGCACATAGCGGTGATCTGAGATATTCTCCACGTCCTCCAACACACTCCAGCTCCGAACCACACGGCGCGCTACAGAAGGGCTCGCAAAGGCAACGTCCACTATGGACGAGCCCTGCGGCCGCACGCACGTGGGCACCGAACCCCGATTCAACACCGTCAGCCCGACGGAGATGAGCCATTCAACAACAACCTCGCCCCGTAACCGCCGAGGGTCTCCCCGGCGGAAAGTCGCGGGACATCCCCACGCCGTTGACTCGGCGTTGAGATCCCCAGCGACCAGGACAGGGCGAGGGTGGCTCCTGTGAATAAGCGCCTCGAGTTCGGCCATGAATGCCTCGAACTCACTGAGCGGACGGTTGGGCGAGAAGTAAACCCCGACCACAACTAAGTCGCCCAGCTGAGCCGAGACCATTCCATGGCCACGCACGACATCTGTTGGAGGCGAAGAACTCGCCGAAGAAACGATCGCGACCACACTGTCCAAGTCCCCCAACCAATTGTCACTATTGGGGGGGACGAAATACGGCTCAGCAACCACCGTTACGTCTATCAACCACTGCGCCATGCTTTGGGACAGCAAGTCCTGAGCCCTGGTACAGTGGTTGATGTTCGCCAGGAGAAACTTCAGGGCCATATTTATGTGACGGCCCCTGTCTCCATCTCCTCGGTGGCCTCATGAGCCGTGCGGGTAGGTTGTGTCCGGGCCGTAGCCGCGGACACAACCCGCCCCCTTCCTTTCTTTCTGCGCGCACTCGGGCATGCCGCACTCCCGACTCGGTGTCCCGCTGGCTTGCCAACGCCAGCGCACAACACGCAGCTGGCGGACGCAGCACTACACTGGGCGGCCCTATGGCCCGGCTTCCCGCAGCGGTAGCAGAGCGAGCTCCTGTCTACCTCTGCAGTGCATCGCTGACTGACGTGACCTATCTCGAGGCAGCGATAGCACTGCATGGGCTTGTTCGGCAGCAATTTTACTTGCGCCGATGCCCATCCGACCAGGAGTCGCCTGCCATCAGTCAGCCGTTTGGCCGCCGCGACGGGACACCTTACCCAGGCTGTACGAGTGCCGGCGTGATCTTCACGGATTTCTCCTACTCTCACGTCGGCCTCGGGACACTCACCAACCCGGGCGATTGCAGCACGCACTAGGTCGGGAGTCGCTGAATCGCACAGCCCGAGGACGCGCACTTCAGCACATTTTTTGGGGCGAGACACCTCCACAATGAGTGGGTCCATAGCCTCTCTCAGTTTGGCAGCAAAGGCATCGGCCTTGCCGTCCCTGTCCACACCCGTAATTTCTATTAAGCGGGCGCCGGTTGCCGCTCGTTTCAGTTTGACACCGGAGATGCCCAACTCTCCGATGTCCACCCGCTTCTGGGCCATTGCCATGACCTCCGCATATGTCGTACCCCGCTTTTCGGCATCGGGCTGTATTTTTAAAATTACAGCCGCCGAGCGCGGGGGACGCAATTTGGGCAGAGGCTTTTGCTTTGGCCCGGTCGGGGCACGAGCGGCCTGAGGGCCGGCAGGGGCCGAAGGTGCCTTCTTTTTAGCGCCCCGCTTCGCCACCTCCGACCAACTCACTTCCATGGAGGCGGGGGCAGGTGGCAGCGCACGAGGGGCGGGATGGGACACGGGCTTGGCGCTCGCCATCGCCTTTGGGGTCTCCTTGCCGACAGGCTTCCCGGGAGCCGGTGCCTTGCCAGCAGACCGCACCGGTGCAGGCAGAACCGGAGCCGAAGATGTTGATGGCTCCGGCTCAACCAGCGGGGGAGCGTTAGCTCTCACCTTCTTTTTATTTTTGCCTTTTTTGCCCCCCTTTTTGGCCTGAGTGGGCTCAGGGTTGGGCTGAGGCGGAGTCTTGCGCCACTGGGCGGTTTTGCTTACCGCCACAGCAGGAAGAGGCTCCTCGTCGGAATCGGTGTCAGACACCATGTCCCGCACCGCTGCTGCTACGCTTGCAATATGCCGATCGACGGCCAGCGGAGGTCGACGTTTGGGCTCCGGCAGGAGGCGGCCCTGTAGGCCCTCAAAACGGGCGTTGAGGACAGGGCCAATGGTATCCAGGATAAGACGCTTTTGCGCCTCATCAGCCTCCTGCCGAGTCTCAGTCACCGCTGGTGCAGGACAAGTGGACCGCTCCACCGCAGCCCGCAGCTCCACCATCTCGCGCTCAAGCGCCGCCACCTTAGCCTCCAGGCGTCTGTTCACAGCCTGGAGCCGTTCTGTCTCCTCAGAGACAGTCCTGTCACCGAGTGCCACCACGACTTCTTCAATCGAGGCGGCCGCCTCCTTGAGCCCCTTCACAAAGGTGCCCTTCAGGTTACCCGAACTAGTGGCAATTTGCCTAATCACCTTAAGATTGGCATCAGCCTGTTCCCTCAGGGCACACGCTAAGTTGCCCTCATCTGGCGGGATTGCCGCCTCCGTCACCTTTTTTGCCGCAGCACGCTTTGATAAGTCGGTGATGTGCTTCTCAGCCTCATCACGACGTGCTGCTGCCAACTGTCTCCTAGCTGCGGCCGACACGGGAGCCGCCTTTGGGCGGCCACCCTTGTTCTTGGGCGGCCGAGCTCGCAATTTTATTGCCGCTTCTGAATCCGAACCAGAGTTCGGATTGTGTTGCCTTTTGCGGCGCGTCTTACCGGGACAACTATCCTCGCTCACCCAGGACCCGGTGTCCGAAAGGGAGCCAGCATCTTGCTGCGACGTCGGTTGAAGAGGAGGACTTGCGTCCTCAAGGCGTTTCTTGCCCCCCCCAGAAACGATGGGGCAGCCCACGTCCAAAGACGTGGAGAGGGATTCTCCGGCCTTGCCGGTACCCTCCTGGGGTAATTCTATTTGAGAACTCGCCATTTCATGTTGTCCTTTGGAGGGTGAGGTCCCTGTGGGTTGGCGCTTTTCGATGGGATTCCCTCCCATACTCATCCCTTGGGCACGCCAGACCTTCGGGATACGGGTTATTATTTATAGAGGTTGTCTTCCTCGCGGGCCGGGCGGTTAAGCCAAGCCCCTCGGTCCCAAAGGAAGATCCTATGGGATTACGAGATCGACCGATATGCCCGGTTTCCCAGGCCGGCCCTCGGCCGCTGCTAGCTGCCAAGCCTGCAGCAGCCACGGCGAGCAGGTGAGATCCCGCTTTCGCCCCACGCACGTCTGCACAGCTCTGGAAGCAGAGCGGTGAGAGCGCGTCTCGGCAGGATATTCGACCAACGTCTCCTACCTGGTTCCTCTTAGCTTCACCGCTAAACTGCGGCTACTGAGCCCCCCCATCACGACAAGATGGGAACCAATCGGGGGGGAACCTAACCTAACCTAACCTAACCTAACCTAACCTTTTTTTTTTTTTTTTTTTTTTTTTTTCGCGGAGAATCCTTTCGGATACCGCACGGGCTACGGGGAGCCAGGTGCGGTTATGTGGTGTGGCCACTAAACTCCGCGGTGTCAACTATCGTCCGCATTTTGCCGGGTCGTGGGCTATTCTCGCTCCACAACCCGGCGCGGCGGCCGCTTTTTCAGCGGCCTCTTCACGGCCGGTCTTGTCCCCCTCGACTGAGAGGGAGAAGAGCGGCCAGCGGGGCGACCCGTCGGTCTTCATCTCTACCCGCTA
Organism: Rhodophaea formosa; assembly: GCA_963082605.1. Lineage (NCBI taxonomy): Eukaryota > Metazoa > Arthropoda > Insecta > Lepidoptera > Pyralidae > Rhodophaea > Rhodophaea formosa. The sequence goes on along the minus strand of OY720215.1, from coordinate 22,198,848 downwards.
AGGCGAGGCGCGCGTTGACGACCCAACGCGCCTCCAGCCTGGGGCCATGATTGTCGAGTGACGTCCCGTAATCGTCACCCGACTGGCCCGTTTTATTGGGGCGGCAGGTGCAGGCCGTAAGCCCGCTGTCTGCGCCCTAGGCGCCGGCGGCGGATGGCCAGGGTGGTTGTTTCCTCCCTGTCTCTCTCCGCCGCCTCTTTGCGGAGCATTACTTGCTCCGCGAAGGCCTGCACCGCTGTCCACGACGTCTCACTGTCGACCATGCATTTGATCACGGTCGGCAGCGAGAGGTCGTCCCCCACGACCGCGCGTAACTCCGCGCGGTCCACCGCCCAGGCTGGGCAGTTTTCTAATGTGTGCTGGGCGTCCTCGTCCTGGCATCCGTCGCAATGGTGGCAAACAGCAGACGGCTCCCGACCCGCTACGCGGCACAGATACCCACCGAAGCATCCATGCCCGGAGAGTATCTGTGTCAAGCGGTATGTCAGGGCACCGTGCTGCCTTGCCAACCATTGGCCTAAAACTGGACGGACCGCCAAGACGGTCCTACGCCCAGCAGTGGGCTGCTCCAGCCTCTGGCTCCACTCTTCTATGGTGCGCTGACACAGCTCATTGCGGCGTCCTGCGACCTCCCTGGGTGCCGGTCGGTGACCCCGGGCCTGTGCCTCCTCGCGCCACGTGAATAAGGACGCGAGGATCCCGGCTTCTAGGTCCCAGGGTATACTACCGGCCAACACGCACGCTGCGTCACAGGAGATCGTGCGATATCCCCTGGCAGCCCTGGTCGCCATCACCCTCTGCGGTCTGCGCAAGAGGGCGATGTTCTGCCGACTAAGGGCCTCTGCCCAAACGGGGGCGCCATAAAGGGCCATGGATCGCACGACCCCCATGTACAAGCGTCTGCAGGACGCTTCCGGACCACCTAGGTTCGGAAGGAGCCGTGTCAACGCACCAGCCGCCGCCATCAAACGCGGCACCATCGCCGCAAAGTGGGCGCCGAAGTTCCATCGGCCATCAAGGACGATGCCTAGGTACCGCATCGTCGGCTTGATGGCGATTTCCACACCGCCAACCATCAGGCTGGAGTCGGGGGGAGGCCCCCTCCGAGGACCATGAAAACAAAGGGCCTCGGATTTATGGAGAGCCACCTCCAGACCCAGCTGGCGGATTCGGCGCACCACTTGCGCCACTCCCGCAGTGGCGCGCAATGACGCCTCGCGGAACGTCGCACCGCGGGCGGCCACGAGTGTGTCATCGGCGTAACACACGACCGTGACTCCCGGAAGATTGGCCGCCCGCAGCACCCAATCGTAGCCGATGTTCCACAGGAGCGGTCCTAAGACAGATCCCTGTGGAACACCGCGCGTCATTGCGCACTCCTTCCAACCATCCCGAGCAGGGAAAACTATCCTCCTGTCTGAGAGGTAGTCCTGGATGACCCGACGCAGGTAGGACGGCACCCCGTGATAACGAAGTGCCTCCAGAATGCAAGGCCAGGGGAGGGAGTTAAAGGCGTTGGCGATGTCAAGAGACACCACCACGACCACCTCACCCTGACAGACCGCATCCTGCGCCATGGACTTCACTCTCAGCACGGCGTGGATTGTCGACCTTTTCCGGCGGAACCCGTACTGGCAATCCGCGAGATTTGGTCCAACTCGTTCGAGGTGCTCGACAAGGCGGTCAGCAGTGACTCTTTCCAGCAATTTGCCAGCCTCATCGAGCACAACGAGTGGACGGAAGCCAGACGGAGAATCCGCCGGTCGTCCTTCCTTCCTGAGCAGGACTAAGCGTCCTGCTTTCCACGCCTTGGGAAACCTTCCCTGCTCGAGGCAGGAGTTCATAATCCCCCTCAGTCGTTCCTCCAGGGATTCCGCGCTGTCCAGAGCGAGGACCAACGCCCGTCCCGGAACACCATCAGGACCCGGAGCGGTATTCTTGGCGCGCAATCTTTTTACAGCAGCGCCAAACTCGTCCCGGGTTATTTCCGGGATTTCCTCCCGGTCCTCACTCCTAGCCTCCTCTGGAGGAGCCATGCTGGGGGGCTGAATTGCCACTCCCTGCGGGAATAGAGTGGTAATTACCTCCTCGAGGAACTGTGGCTCTAGACTCTGCGTCAGGGGGACGCCATAGGGCCGGATCTTTTTACGGACCAGCCGATACGGGCGCCCCCATGGATCGCGGTCCAATGTGGCCAACAGTTCCTCCCTTGCCGCTTCTTTCGCGGCTGCAATCGCCGTCTTCAAAGAGTCCTTCGCCTCCAACAGTGCTGCCAGCAAGGCGGCCTCCTCGCCATTATCCCGGCGCCGTCTCCTTCGGTATCGGGCGTACTGGCGTCGCGCTTCGGAGCAGGCTTCCCTGAGCTCCGAGAGAGCCGGCGACCACCAATACACCCACCTTCTGGGAGGACGAGTACTGGCCCGGGGCATAGACGCGTCACAGACAGCGGTCATGGCACCCCGGAACCACTCGGTCTCGTCCTCTACCACCACACTAACTGGCGCGCGGGACCAACCTTGCAGGATGGCCGCCTCTTGCAGCAACTCCTTATCGAGGCGCTTCAACTGCCACCGTGGGCCGACCTCGTTCGGGGCCCAGTCCGGGCTGCTCGGAGCGACCGAGGACGTGGAGAGATCAAACCGCACATAGCGGTGATCTGAGATATTCTCCACATCCTCCAACACACTCCAGCTCCTAACCACACGGCGCGCTACAGAAGGGCTCGCAAAGGCAACGTCCACTATGGACGAGCCCTGCGGCCGCACGCACGTGGGCACCGAACCCCGATTCAACACCGTCAGCCCAACGGAGATGAGCCATTCGACAACAACCTCACCCCGCAACCGCCGAGGGTCTCCCCGGCGGAAAGTCGCGGGACATCCCCACGCCGTTGACTCGGCGTTGAGATCCCCAGCGACCAGGACAGGGCGAGGGTGGCTCCTGTGAATAAGCGCCTCGAGTTCGGCCATGAATGCCTCGAACTCACTGAGCGGACGGTTGGGCGAGAAGTAAACCCCGACCACAACTAAGTCGCCCAGCTGAGCCGAGACCATTCCATGGCCACGCACGATATCTGTTGGAGGCGAAGAACTCGCCGAAGACACGATCGCGACCACACTGTCCAAGTCCCCCAACCAATTGTCACTATTGGGGGGGACGAAGTACGGCTCAGCGACCACCGTTACGTCTATCAACCACTGCACCATGCTCTGGGACAGCAGGTCCTGAGCTCTGGTACAGTGGTTGATGTTCGCCAGGAGAAACTTCAGGGCCATAATTATACGGAGGCCCCTGTCTCCATCTCCTCGGTGGCCTCATGAGCCGTGCGGGTAGGTTGTGTCTGGGCCGTAGCCGCGGACACAACCCGCCCCCTTCCTTTCTTCTTGCGCGCACTCGGGCATGCCGCACTCCCGACTCGGTGTCCCGCCGGCTTGCCGACGCCAGCGCACAACACACAGCTGGCGGCCGCAGCACTGCACTGGGCGGCCCTATGGCCCGGCTTCCCACAACGGTAGCAGAGCGAACTCCTGTCTACCTCTGCAGTGCATCGCTGACTCACATGCCCTACCTCAAGGCAGCGATAACACTGCATGGGCTTATTCGGCAGCAGTTTTATCTGCGCCGATGCCCATCCGACCAGGAGTCGCCTGCCATCGGTCAGCCGTTTGGCCGCCGCGACGGGACACCTCACCCACGCTGTTCGAGTGCCGGCGTGATCCTCACGGATTTTGCCGACTCTGACGTCGGCCTCGGGACACTCACCGACCCGGGCGATTGCAGCACGCACCAGGTCGGGCGTCGCCGAGTCGCACAGCCCGAGCACGCGCACCTCCGCACATTTTTTAGGGCGGGACACCTCCACTACGAGTGGGTCCATGGCCTCTCTCAATTTAGCAGCAAAGGCATCGGCCTTGCCGTCCTTGTCCGCACCCGTAATTTCAATTAAGCGGGCGCCGGTTGCCGCCCGCTTCAGTTTGACACCGGAGATGCCCAATTCTCCGATGTTTACCCGCTGCTGGGCCATTGCCATGACCTCCGCATAGGTCGTACCCCGCTTTTCGGCATCAGGCTGTATTTTTATAATTACAGCCGCTGAGCGCGGGGGACGCAATTTGGGCAGAGGCTTCTGCTTTGGCCCAGTTGGGGCACGAGCGGCCTGAGGGCCGGCAGGGCCAGAAGGTGCTTTGTTTTTAGCGCCCCGCTTCGCTACCTGCGACCAACTCGCCTCCATGGAGGCGGGGGCAGGTGGCAGCGCACGTGGGGCGGGTTGGGGCGCGGGCTTCGCGCTCACTGTCACCTTAGGGTTCGCCGCCTTATTGACAGGTCTCCCCGAAGCCAGTGCCTTGCTGGCAGGCTGCGCTGGCGCAGGCGGAACCGGAGCCGACGATGTAGACGGCTCAGCCGAAGGGAGCGCGTTGGCTCCCACCTTCTTTTTCCCTTTTCCCTTTTTCCCTCCCTTTTTGCCCTGAGTGGGCTCAGGGGTGGGCTGAGGCGGAGTCTTACGCCACTGGGCGGTTTTGCTGACCGCCACAGCAGGAAGAGGTTCTTCATCGGAGTCGGGGTCCGACAACATGTCCTGCACCGCTGCTGCGACGCTCGCAATGTGCCGGTCGACGGCCAATGGAGGTCGCCGTTTGGGTTCCGGCAGGAGGCGGCCCTGTAGACCCTCGAATCGGGCGTTAAGGACAGGTCCTACGGTGTCTAGGATGAGGCGCTTTTGCGCCTCATCAGCCTCCTGCCGAGTCTCCTCCACCACTGGTGCGGGGCGCGTGGACCACTCCACCGCAGCCCGCAGCTCCGCCATCTCGCGCTCAAGCGCCGCCACTTTGGCCTCCAGGCGTCTGTTCACGGCCTGGAGCCGTTCGGTCTCCTCAGAGGCAGTCCTGCTTCCGAGTGCCACCACGACTTCTTCAATCGAGGCGGCCGCCTCCTTGAGCCCCTTCACAAATGTGCCCTTCAGGTTTCCAGAGCTAGTGGCGATTTGCCTGATCACCTTTAGATTGGCATCAGCCTGGTCCTTCAGGGCACATGCCAGGTTGCCATCGTCCAGTGGGATTGCCACCTCCGTCACTTTTTTGGCTGCAGCACGCTTTGATAGGTCAGTGATGTGCTTCTCAGCCTCATCACGACGTGCTGCTGCCAACTGCCTTCTAGCTGCGGCCGACACGGGAGCCGCCTTTGGACGACCACCCTTGTTCTTGGGCGGCCGAGCCCGCAATTTAACAGCCGCTTCTGAATCCGAACCGGAGTTCGGATTGTGGTGCCTTTTGCGGCGCGTCTTTCCGGGACAACTATCTTCGCTCACCCAGGACCCGGTGTCCGAAAGGGAGCCAGCATCTTGCTGCGACGTCGGTTGAAGAGGAGGACTTGCGTCCTCAAGGCGTTTCTTGCCCCCCCCAGAAACGATGGGGCAGCCCACGTCCGAAGACGTGGAGAGGGATTCTCCGGCCTTGCCGGTACCCTCCTGGGGTAATTCTATTTGAGAACTCGCCATTTCATGTTGTCCTTTGGAGGGTGAGGTCCCTGTGGGTTGGCGCTTTTCGATGGGATTCCCTCCCAAACTCATCCCTTGGGCACGCCAGACCTTCGGGATACGGGTTATTATTTATAGAGGTTGTCTTCCTCGCGGGCCGGGCGGTTAAGCCAAGCCCCTCGGTCCCAAAGGAAGATCCTATGGGATTACGAGATCGACCGATATGCCCGGTTTCCCAGGCCGGCCCTCGGCCGCTGCTAGCTGCCAAGCCTGCAGCAGCCACGGCGAGCAGGAGAGATCCCGCTTCCGCCCCACGCACGTCTGCACAGCTCTGGAAGCAGAGCGGTGAGAGCGCGTCTCGGCAGGATATTCGACCAACGTCTCCTACCTGGTTCCTCTTAGCTTCACCGCTAAACTGCGGCTACTGAGCCCCCCCATCACGACAAGATGGGAACCAATCGGGGGGGAACCTAACCTAACCTAACCTAACCTAACCTAACCTAACCTAACTGCTGGAGTCTCACCGAAATGTAAGAACTGCACAGGAGCGAAACTGGAAAATACAGAACACAATGCGTTTGCTCAAACATGTCAGGTGAGACGTAAGTGGGATGCCCTGGCCAGGGCAACAGTGGCATACTGCTAAGGGCCGCCCAGCGGGAAAATTCCTCTACCGGTTTGCCCAGGCAAACCTTCAGAGGAAACAACTGGCTACAAAAGAACTTCTGCTGGAATCGGATAAACGGGGTATTGCGGTGGCGCGAACCAAAAAATTCAAAATAGCACAAATAAACCTCCAAAAGAAACAGCTCGCCACTCACGAAGCAATAATTGAAGCAGGAAAAAGAAACATAGACATAGCACTTATACAAGAACCGTACGTGGGCGGGGTAGGGGAGATGAAAGGATATAAAAATACCAAAATTCTGCAATGTGACCGAAAAAGCGACAAAATTAACAAAGCGGCCATCGTGGTGTTCAATAATGATCTAGAAGTTATTAAATGCCCGATGTACACAACCGAAAACATAGTAGTCGCCAAGATCAAATCAGGAAAAGGGAATATCGGAATCATCTCAATCTACCTCGAGGACACGGCCCCGCTAGAACCGTATTTAGAACACATCAAAAAGGCCGTCAAAAGCCTGAACACGGCAAAAGTTCTAATTGGAGGCGACGGTAATTCTTGGAGCACATGGTGGGGAAGTGAAGAGGAGGACCACAGAGGCACAGAGCTCCTAGGCATGTTTATGGAACTAAATTTGGAAATATTAAACACGGGCAACACTCCAACTTTTGACACCGTGCGTGGCAACAAACGGTACAAGAGCCATGTAGACGTCACGGTATGTACAGCGGAAATGATACCCTTCGTGGACGGGTGGCATGTGGACAAAACGTTAACGAGCTCGGATCATAACGCGATTATTTTTAGCATGCAAATAAAAATTGTAGCAGGAAGCGAAATAAGCCGCACCACCAGGCAATTTAATACAAGAAAGGCTAATTGGAGTCAATTTCAGGAGAAAATGACCCAATTAATCTTAGAAAGAAACATAAACAAAACAGAAATAAACAATATTCAACATAAACATAATTTGGAAAAAACTGTAAACTCTTATATTGAAGTAATAAAAATAGCAGCAATCGAAGCCATCCCTAAGATTAAAAATAAAAATACCGTAAAATTGCCATGGTGGAGTGAAGAGCTTGAAAGGCTGAAAGGAACCATGATCACCAAAAAGCGAAGGATATCATGCGCCGCGAGTAACCGTAGACAACATGTATTTGAAGAGTACCTGAAAGCAAAAGAAAGTTATGAGAATGAAGCCAAAAAAGCACAAGTGGAAAGCTGGAAGGAATTCTGCTCTAAGCAAGATAGGGAGGGAATGTGGGAAGGAATATACCGGGTGATAAGAAGGACAAGTCGAAGACAGGAAGATGTTCCCATGATTAGAGAAGGAATCGCAGTAAGCCCGAAGGAATCGGCAAAAATACTTGCCGAAACCTTTTACCCAGAGGACAAACCTGAAACTGACAACGCGGAGCATAAAAGGATAAGGGAAGAGGCACAAAGCTCAAATAAATGGAACGATGATGAAGAATCCGACCCTCCATTTACCTTAAAAGAGCTAAGCGAAGCAGTAGAAAGCTTTAACCCAAAGAAAGCACCTGGCTCCGATGGTCTTACCGCAGATATCTGCAAACACGCAATTAACCTGCAACCGGAGATATTCTTGGCCATAGCGAACAAGTGTCTCGAATTGGGACACTTCCCAAAAGCTTGGAAGGAGGCTACAGTAGTGATCTTACGCAAACCAGATAAGGAAGATTACGCAACACCGAAGTCATATAGACCGATAGGCCTTCTCTCGGTGTTGGGTAAAATCCTCGAAAAAATGGTAATGCATAGAATCAAGTGGCACGTACTCCCTAAACTGAGCAAGAAACAATATGGCTTTATGCCACAAAAAAGCACCGAGTGCGCCCTCTATGACATGACAAACCACATTAGACGACAACTTCAACAGAAGAAGCAGATAACCGTCATATCATTAGACATAGAGGGCGCATTCGATAGCGCATGGTGGCCTGCCATTAAAAACCAGCTGAAGACAAAAGGATGCCCGACAAATATAAGAAGAGTGGTAGACAGCTATTTGGAGGATAGG